>JAHHUM010000785.1:0-74166 GCA_036173005.1 Crenichthys baileyi | reverse complement strand
CCCTAGTCTAAAGCGTAAAAAACACAGAAATGCCTTATCCTTTAATGGGTAGTATCAAATTTATCTCATCAACAAGATTATTTATCTTACGGACAGATCCAATCAAAATTATTCTACATGGTTTTACCTATAACTCTCATTTGGAACCCACCAAATTTCTAAGATTGAAATTCAAGACAGTAACTGCAGACCACAAGCAGCTTAAGCTCCTGAATGCCCTGGAATATAGATGGATAGTGAAAGTATGGCTTCATTTATTCCATTTCAGATTTATTTTTTCTAAAACAACAATGAAAAAAAGGTCAGACACACAAAAAAGGTCCTTTACCATGAGTGTCTTCCGACTGGTTAAAACCACATAGCTGGCAGATTGAGCGGACCCACTTGTTCATCTCCTCCTCCGTCTCTGCGACGAGATAAAAAGTGCGATCTGATGTCTTGATGTCGAAAACAAAGCTGTCCTGAAACTCCTTCCTCTTGAAGGTCAGGCCAGCGTCCACCTGCTCACAGCAGTGCAGGTCAATGACCCGTATGGGCTTCTTCGAGTGGTCGTTCTTGTAGTACTCGAGAACATCAGGGTCACCGCTCATTCGGCCACTCCGAAGTATAAACCAGCGCTTCTTCCATGCCTGCAATTGAAAAAAGGGTAAAAATGTAAGCTAATTATTCCTAAAGATTGTCAATACAGTCCTATCATATTAAAGCATCATATTTTTATTGCAAGCAACTCAGAACTAATTGAGATTTAAAAAAATAAACACAGGTGCTTAAGTTCAATTCTTACTGTGCAGAGGTAAAAGTGTTGCAATAGTAACAGTCTCAACAGCTGGACGCCTGATCTGGTGTTTACTGTTGATCAAAAAGACCAAGGAGAAAAGTCTGCCTTTCTAAGCAAACATGTGGTTGTGTGTGGTTGGTGTTCATTTTAGCGGCTGTGAGGGGAAGGAGAAGGGGGGGGTGCTAGCAGGTGTTTACTCCCTCCCAACGTATTTCCTGTACAGATATCCCTCCCTGAGCGAAGAGAAGCAGCGCTCCTCCATGACAGCTTCACTGAAAGACTGCAGACTCCTTCCGCTACAAGAACAGGACAAAGGAGAATTCTCTTCAAACCAAGTCATGTCAGCATATGGTCACTGGATGTTTATCTGAGATAAAATGCAGTCTATACAGGAGCATCCATATAAATTAGAACATCATTAAAAAATGTGTTTATTTTAATAATTCAAAAAGGGAAAAAAATTTTGTTATATAGATTCATTATACTGAGAATGATATACTTCAAGCGTCTACTTGTTTTAATTTGATTATTATGGCTTACAGCTTATAAGAAGCCTTAAATCCTGTTTCTTTCCAAAATTACAACATTAAATACCATCAATAAAAAGTAATGCTGTAAAACAAAGGGACTACACAAACAAGGGGAAAAGTACTACCTCAACATATGTCCACCACAAGGTCACTGACACACTCCACAAGGACAGTAAGCCACAAATGAGTGAAATGAGTGTTCACAGAGTGCGATATCGAAGCATATTAATAGAAAGCTTAGTGGAAATAAAAACTGTGGTAGAAAAAGGAATATAAGCAACAGAGATAAAAGCAGCTTGAGAGGACTGTGAAGCAAAGCCCTTTCCAAAGCCCAGACCAAAGTAAGTACAGGACCACGACATTTTTGGAGCATTTCATGCTTCCCTCTGCTAACAAGCTTCATAGAGATGCTGATTTCATTTCCCAGGGAGACTTGGTACATGCCCACAGTGCGAAAAGTACCAAAACCTGCTTAATGACCATGGCAGAGATATTTGGTATGGCGAGTAGTATGGCGGCACACACTGTTGTAGCAGCTCTAGGATTTCCCGGTCACTGCTTTTTTTGTTTATATGTGTGTTGCTTTGGTTAAAGTCTGTTGAGCCACAAACATCTACAGCTGGCAAGATCTCCTTAAAAAGGGAATTTGTTTTGAACAGCATGTTGGGGTTGAATTTGTTAACCCACACGATCAGGACCAACATAGCTAGGAGTCCTGGATTTCTATGGATTACCATCCCTGGGAGAAGGATACGGAGGCAGCGCCATGAGTGGAAGCAGAAGCAAGGCTGCAGAGCCAGAGCGCTAGCTTGGCTAAGGAGACAGCCACACAACCCACCGCTTCCCAGCCATTTTCTCACCAACCTCAGTTGCATTCTGTTGGTCAGAGACCTGGTTACACTCATCCATCCTAGATTCTCCTATCGAGCTAACAGGCTCACAGCACAGGAAAGGAGAGCAGCAGAACAGGACGGGGGACTACGGTAAGAGCAGAGGACGGAGGCTCTGTATGGACATTATATATACAGCTGGTGTACTAACGCAATGTAGACGGTTACTGCTCCTCAAATCTTACATATCTGAGTGTCAAATGCAGGCCCATCTATCTCCAAAGAGAGTTCATCATAGTCTTGGTAACTGTTGTTTACATTCCACTGGATGGCTAATGCTAGCTGTCGGACTTCTGCATAGCAGTATTAGCATCAAGCAGAGCAAGCACCCTGATTCTGTGTACATTATAGCGGGGGACTGCTTTAATGCAGACTTAAAAAAACAAAAATCACTAAAACTGCTAAAACGTGGCCCGATGATGGCTGCTTTGACAGGACCAACTGGTAGATTTTTGAAGACCTAGACCTGGAGGGGTTCACAGACAGTGTTCTACGTTACACCAGGGCCTGAATAGACACTATTCCTGTGGAAAAACGCATCCAGTCTACCTCGACAAGAAGCCCTGGATGACCACTGAGGTCCAGCAGCTGCTGAAAGGAAGAAACAACACCTTCAGGTGATGCAATAAGGGTCTCTACAGCACAGCCCGAGCGAACCTGAAGAGAGGCATCAGAAAAGCCAAGTCGGACTATAGGAGGCAGATCGACAACCACCTGGACGGCAACAACAGCAGGCAGGTGTGGCAGGGGATCCAGCTGCTCACCAGCTACCAACCTCAGTACTGCTTAGGGTGACACCTCGCTTGCAGAGGACCTGAACCTTTTCTTTGGAGTCCAAACCAGGATTTATGACTTTTTCCTGTCCCCATTCACTGTCCCACCCTGTCTGAAATCCTCTATCATTGTTCCATTGTCCAAGAAACCCCACATTTCCAGACGTAATGACTACCAGCAGTTGCACTGACAACAGTGGTCGTGAAATACTTTGAATGTCTGGTAAGGGCTCACATCAAATCATTCCTCCCCAAAAGTTTTGTCCTCCACCAGTTTGCCTGCAGGGCTAGTAGATCATCTGAGAATGCAGTAACCACAGCCCTCCATGCTGCATTGTCCCACATAGAACAGCAGGGGAGCTACATGCAGCTACTCTTTGTGGACTATAGCTCAGCATTCAACACCACCTTTCCCCAGAGACTGGTGGACATACTAAGGGACATTGGACTGCCACACTCCACCTACATGTGGATCGCAGCCAGAGGGTCAAACAGAGTCAACATACATTTTGGTCCCTCAGCTTCAGCACAGGCTCTCCACAGGGTGGTGTGTTGAGCCCCCTGCTCTACACCCTCTACACCTATGACCACATCCCTGCTTACCACAACAACACCACTGTCAAGTTTGCAGATGACACCACAGTGGTGGAGAACATCTCTTGGTGGATGAGTCCACCTATAGGACAAGGTAGAGCAGCTGAAGGCATGGTGCACAGAGAGCAACTTGCTGCTCAACATCTCTAAGACCAAGGAGATAATGGTGGACTAAAGAAAAAAGAGGACTGGCATGTCACCAGTGATCATCAGAGGGGACTGTGGAGAGGTTGACTGAATTCTGCATCCTGGGACTCCACATGGAAGAGGACTTGACCTGGAGCTTGAACACCTCTGAGCTGCAAAAAAGCTGAAAAAGACCCAGCAGAGACTGTACTTTCTCAGGGTTCTTAGGAAAAGTAACATCACACATAGACTGCTGGTGTCCTTTCATCGGTGCTCTATTGAATTCATAATGACCTACTATATCTGTGTGTGGTACACCAGGTGTACAGTGGCTCAGAGGAAAGTGCGCCAGAGGGTCATTAAAGCTGCAGTAGGGCGTTCTGAGAAAACTGTGGACTTAGCCTAAAGTTTAAACAAGAAAAACCTACAGGTCCCTCCCGCTTGCTCTCTGCTGTGCTTCAGTCCTCCCTCCACAGCGAAGCCTGCCGTGAATGCGCAGGCTAGTAAGCAGGGTCATCGATGATGGCGCACAAACAGCTATGGCACATTCACAGGTAGGGACCAAACATCAGCAATATTTACATTGACTATGACCTGCTCATACTTTGACTACAAACTTGGTCCCTAAATCATTAGCACAGATGCAGCACATTGGCAATCTTGAAGGAAATTATGGGCTATGCGGGGGGGAGGTGTGTGAGCAGCGTGTTCATGAGCGTAACTGACACCGCTAAGACATTCCCCCTGGCTCTGACTGGTTGTTTCTGACCGGGAGCGGTGTGTTTCTGCAAATTGCAGTAGGACGACTGGGAGGAGCTGAGAAGCTTGATTTTTTCTCAGATAATCGGTCTCATTATATACTGTTAGGACATACTGACACTTAACAAATATGTAAAAATTTAACTTTTACAAAAGGTACGTACTGCAGCTTTAATGCAGCCAAAAAGATTGTTGGCACATTTGAAGAACAGTCCCCGATGTCTCCAAAAAGCCCATAAAGTACACTTCCCACCTGGGTCAACTGTTACTGTCAGGCTACAGATCAATTAAAGCAGGAACTTGTGACAATGACAGTAAATGATATTCTGACTCTCTGATTCTGACCAGTATGTTTTTAAAATTGCATGACTTTAACCCCAAAGGGGATCTATTGATTGCCGTCAAGAGGAAGATGAGAGACAACAATGCAGACAAATTAAAGGCCACTATTATAGCAGAACCACTCACTTATCGCTTCCATGCTATGCCGCATTGATGCAGCTATGCATGCAAAATAAGCCCTAACCAAATATTGAGGTCATAAACAGTGAAGAACATAGACATAGTTTTTAGTACCCCGACATTTATCCTTTTTTTTATTGTTCCTATGTTATATCCAATTTATCTGAGATGCTAAATTGGGGATTTTGATTGGCGGTAAGCCATATTCATACAAATGAACAGTAATAGTCATGTATAGATTGATTACACACATTTATTCCACATCACTTTTTGAATCGAATTACCAAAATAAATTAACATTTCAATCCTATTTTAATTTATTGAGTTGCACCTCTGTCAAACCAATAACATCTGCATTGGTTAATCAGGAAGGCATACATAAAGAAGACCAGCTTTCTATGCTTAAGCGCCACATGGTTTTCAAGTAGCCATCTAAAGAAAGTCTGTTCGCTGTACTGCGACACAAAAGAGGAAGATACACCAGGAAGGGAATGGGGGCGTAGTGTTAAGGCAGTGGGTGTATGGGGTTTTGGACATGTGCCAGTGATGCACTTCCAGCAGGCAATGTCTCACATGCAGGCTGCTGACACACAGGATCCTGCTGGCCCCCCTCTCCCTCCATCAGCACAGACACTGCTGCAGGCTTATGCACCCCCCCCCACCCAAAAAAATAAAAACACTCTGCAAATATGATATTCCTAATTTCTTTTGGAAGTATGAACGCAAATTTGTTCTATTTTGGGGGCCATTAATCTCAAGACGCAGAGATTAAATGAGTGTTGGCTGAAGAAGCTTCCTTGGCTTCACTTCCCTAGTAATGTGTCTATCGGCAACCTGGTACCATCTGTAGCGGCTCACACGGACACCAGGAAAGACACAGAGTGGAATCAGGCATTTTAATCTTCTGGAAGACAAAAATGAAAAAGCTACAGAGGGAGAATGACTGAGCTTGTCAGGTGTATTTGCAAGTCTGAAAACACAAAAGAGAAGAAAAAATGGATGATTGTGTAGCACCAAGGATCTACTTTCAGAGCTAGGCAAAAGGAGTTTAGAAGTCTACTTGGATTCTCTGTTATGTGGATTTGCTTCCATCTGGCTTTAACAGAAATGGAATGAAACTAACTGGCTTAAAGGAATGGTTGAACAGAGACTAATAACGTATCTAAAATACCAAAGGGTAATGAAAGATGAGAGGGTGACAGAATTGGCTGATGTCTATTATATATTATATACACATATGTTGGATAGATATTATATTATATATAATATATATATATTATATATATATATATTATATATATATATATATATATATTATATATATATCATATATAATATATATATATATATTATATATATATATATATATATTACACACATTTGGACTTAAATTGTTTTTACTATTTTCACTGAGAGTTAATAAAAGTGAAAAGGAATATAATTCCTTTGTGACATTTGACTACTACTCAGACAAACAAATTCTGATACAAAGACATGTAGACATGTATGACATTGAATCAATAATCATTTAAGAGTTTCTTTAACATGCTCCTAGGGAAACATCCCGAATCACAACTAAATCGGCTATGAATCAATGAAATAACTTAATGTACAGCCAAGGAAAACAAAAGCCTTAATTAAGGCATTTTTCAATGCTTTGTCCAGGCAAATATCCCAAAATTCCTCAAACCAAAGTCCACTCATTAAATAAATGGTTAGCATTAGGCCTCTGGCTATGAAACTCTATCATCATCTGCATCTTAAGGCCCAAACTGCCCACGCAGAAGCTTCTGCTTCAGGTTTTTTACTGGAAACTCCTCCTAAATGACAAAATATTAACTGGGACTTATCTACAGTCTTAAAGTTACACTCTGTCAACAAACACAAGAAACATTTAACTGTGTATCAAACTACAATTAAAACTATTGTACACTCAGATATTTTAGTAGCATATCCATGTATGTACTTCTTTAAAAACATGGTCCAGTAAACACCCCTAGGAAGTGCCTGCTAGATGTTTGCTCCATGAAAAGTACAACATGAAGAGAGCAGCATCATTGTATGAGCTTAGCTTTTGGAATTTGTTTCAGATTTAACTAAATCCAAAAAGTACTGTTTATTGTTAAGTTGTGTGTCCATACTGTGGTCAACCTTCTTATCTTGAAGGATACTCAATAACAATCGGTTCCTGACTAAACGCATATTTTCATTTATACATCTTGCAAAACATGCCTTGCAAATTGCTTTGCTGATCTAACAAATCTGAGTTTTCCCTGAAAAAGCAATTTTTCTTTTTTCCCCTTTACAATAACTGTTCCAGGTAAAAGGAGATTGCATTAGCTGCTGCAGCTCCCTGACTGTGTCATGTGATCTTCTCTGAGCACTGCACTCACAGAGATGCAGCGTTTACAGAAAAGCAGTAGTTAACGAAGCAGTTAATGAAGCAGGATAACAAATTTCTCTGTTTTCAACACAAATGATTAACCACAACCACTGTGAAACATGGTTGGTTTCGAATTATCAATGAGTCATATATGAAAAAACAGCAAACATGCTTGGGTTATCCTAGGCTTTAGCAAACTGCTAAAAGGTCTAGGAAACAGGTGTCAGACTCCAGTCCTCCAGGGATGTTGTCCTGTAATGTTTAGATGCGTCTCTCTTCAACACACCTGAATCATATACTGAGGTCATTAGCATGACTCTGTAGAACTTGAGTACATGAGAAGCTAATTTACTCCATTGATTCAGGTGCGTTGGTCTTGGGACAGATCAAAGTGTAGCAGGACACCAGCCCTCGAGGACTGGAGTTTGACAACCCTGGTCTAGGCAATGAAAACATTGTCAAGCAGGAACAATACATACATTTATTGAAGACTGTAGCTGTATTGAGTCAGAAATATGTTTAAAAACACAGAATAAAGATATGCATATTTAAGGTGGCCTGTTGCCAGATATTATAGTAATTTCTTAACCTTGTTAACCCCCATGTTGTAGCAGAACGCCAAGGCTGTACTTTGGAAACTGTAGCACAGCGAGTGTAGTGGTACAAGTCAAGGTACCCAGAGCGACAGTGAGACCAATTTAGATGCACAAATTTGATTGCAGTGATTCTGGTATCAGTTGTTTTTTGATTAAAGTCAATTTGTCACCTATACAAAACCATAATTAATAGTAAAATAAAGCCAAAACAGAAGGCTTGAAGCGCTACTAATTGAAGAACCGTGTGGGACGCACAAGACCTGGATCTTCTAAGGAAGGCGAGCCAAAGTGGGATCTCCCATCTCTTCTGAAGTAACCTGAATGACAGTGGGGAGTATTTTAAGTGGGACACAATCAGGTATTACTGGTGAAATGTAGAGTGATGTTTTTTGCTGCACTATAATCTAATGAGTTTTAAAACAGATGCATGTCATTTGAATTCCAGTTTGGTGTTTCACACCCTGCGGTAACGTTGTAGCTGTATACATCTTCTTTGTTTCCAGGATGTGCAGGTCATGATCTTATCTCAAGTGTGTGTAGCTGATGCGTCCCAAGGTGTTGGGATACACAACTTCTTGTTTTATTTTCAGACTGATTCAAAGATAACAGCCACTAACTTCTGTGTCAGGAAGCACAAAAAAAGTGCTGATGTGTTTAACCAGAACTGATTAGTTGTGGAGAAACTATGTCAAATTATGGCAGGGTTTTATACAAATTCACTACGGTAAATTACAATGGTAAAGGGTGTAGCACAACCGATTTCTAAGAAGCTACACCCTCGAGTTTCTGTATTTATTCTGTTAAAACACAGTCCAGTCTTATGGTTCAAGGCTTAACGGTTCTTTAAGTAAGCATTCAGAGAAATTGAAGCATCATTTAGATATTTAGCCTTTTCTGGGGGAAAAAAAAGCTGAACTTCACTTAATTGAGAGCTGGAGCACTGCCCAGTTTAAGGAGGTCATCGCAACCCTGCTGGGTTATTCCTGGCATCCATCAGCTGTAACCAGGGTATTGGGCTCTCAAATGTAAAAAAAGTAAAAAAATTTTAGGAGATCATGAAATATGGCTGACTTATTATTACCCTTAGTCACAGTTTCTACTGAATTAATTTTAGAGTGCAATCAATTACGAAATGAGCCTTTGTGTGCATCCTGACCTCAGTCTTAAATTTGAGCAAACCTCCCTGGTAAAGTGGATCATGAGGGAGGAGGACACAAGAAAATGAGCTAACCCACCCACAGCCTGTCCTGCAGAGCATGTCTGAGCCTATCGATCACTGTCTAAGCACTGGAAAGTAGGAGCTGGAGCAGTAAAACTAGGCTGAACTCTCCAGTTTCTCCCATCCCCCCATGGCTTTGGTGCAAGCTACAGCACTGTTCAGGACAGAAAAGAAGGAGGGAGGGTGACTAGAAACACTGCCCTTGATAACAACTGGACTGGACAGCCCTCAGGAATACAAAACGAGCTTTGAATGAGGCCAGAAATTACACCAAAAACTAGGAAGAAATCTTAGTAGTAGTTGCAATATTGTATGAGCAACATATTGCAAACCACAAGGGACATGTTATAACTCTCATATACCGGTGTTTGCTCATCATATTACATCATTTTCTCTCCGCAGAGGAGATCAAAGTCAAATAAAAGGTTAAATGTAAGCCAAAAACAGAACACTGTGTTCAAAACTAACCTCTAGCTCTATGAAAGTGTTGCAGACAAGATCTCTGAAAGTACAAGCTAAGATTTAAGTTAAGAATTGAATTCTTTGTGGACTGTAACGGTCTTAGCTTAAGACATAAAAAAGAGAAAAAGATTGCCAGTGTGTGGAGCTCTCCATGAAGAAGAGCAGCCATCCACATCTGTGGGTGAGGATAATTTTGTCCCTTCAGTCTTATTCAATCATCTAATGAAGGCTTGATCTCACCTTTTTCCAACTCATTTGTCCCATGCCGCGAAGAGCCAGAGACACAGAGACTGCAGCAGAGCACAAAGGATAACACGTCTGCATCTATTTTAGATGACTGGGAAGGAAAGCATCTAATAACAAGACCAAAGAAAACATTTCTCTGAGCGGGCTGCTTCCTAAAAGTAAGATCAAAACTGGTTCATCTGGCCAGTTTCTTTTGTTTCTTAGGATGCTGATCATTTTTCTATTTTTGGGAAAACGAAAAACAATGAATTTTTTGAAGCGACTCAACAACTCACAGAAAAGCTTCACAAAAGTGACATAATAGTTTTAACAGTTTTCCAGGACTTCCAAGTATACTGTGTGAGCAAATCACTGCAGGGGGAGTCTAAAGATCTTTTTTATTTGCATCAAGTTTATCACCTTCCTCTGCAGACTAATCAAGTTAGTCGCGGCCTGAACAATTAACCAAGGTGTGCCCTTTTATAGCAATCGAGAAATGTGTGTGTTTTATTGTAGGCTGTGTCAACAGGCAGGATGATGGGAATCAGTCAACATGTTTTTTAAATGTCTATGAGCAAACATCCAAGTTAAACAAGAGTGTTATTCAAGCTACAGGATAGAACAGTATTGTTTACCTCGGGTCCTATTAGAGCAGGAGAGGAGGAGTCAGCAGGATGCTGTCTTTGACTCTGCCTACATTGGATTATACCTGCTGCTACAACATACACACACTACACAGCTGCACAAACACTAAAACTGTAGATCTGTGCCAGAGCGATGTAGCCACCTCACCTGTGTGGACATCTGCTTCCCTAAGAGGCCGATTTTTTTTGATCACATTAGCGCTAAATGATAAAACATGACACCCATTTAATTCTTGGCAATGATACGTAATTTCTGCTGCTTAGCCTATACCTGTTTATTAATCTAAGCATGGGCCAGCTATGAAACTAACAACTGCTGTGCACTGATGGTCATCTGGCTGAAAGAAGGCATCTACACTTTTCACTTACACTCAAGAAAGGCAAACGTAGCTATCTGGAAATATTTTCGAGTCATGCTGCGGAAACTAAAGAAGCGTGACTCATCATTCCTTTTAAGTCGCATTCTGCAAGATTTGGGAAGTTAGATGTAAACTTTCCCAGGATGAGGAATCTGGTTATGGATGGCACAAGAATGTTTTTCATTTAATAGTCTAAGCATGGAATATGCTACTTAAAAACTAGCTTATTGAAAAAAAAGATTAAATGAATGAATGACTATACAAATTTAAGACATGAAATGTAACTTAGGGCTTAGTATGGAAAATCTGGACAGATATGAGACTTTCTTAAGAAACCCTGTTTTAAGCAGCTGACTGCAGGTTCTACCCAGATTAACCAGCTAATATCATAAGCTTGTCAAACTTGTGCTACTCTGAAAGGAGCTAAATGGCAACAAGGTTGAACATTCAGTTCTATAGACCATTGAAAACTAGAGCTACTATTCAGTTTAGTGGGTTTTTAGTATACGTTCATATGTAAGCCTATGTCTTAGCAGATGTCTGAATATTTGTTTTTGATTTAAATTAAAGCAAATAGATCTTAGATATTAAACTTTTTTTGCAACTATTGTGATAGCATTTTTACTCAAACTTTGTTCCTATATTCCTATATAATCATGGCAATAATTATTGGTACCAGAACTTACAAGCCCTTGGACCCAGAAGATAACAGGATTTTTAACTTACAAACCTCTACTGTTGTTGTTTTCTTCTACAAATAACATGAATTAATTGAATGACCTCAACTATGTTTTTACAATTATTATTCATTTATGATTGCTGCCAGACGTTCATGTAATAATTTCTAGGAAAAACTCCTGCTAACAATCATTTAAAAAACCCTGAAGATAATCTCCCTTCTCCAATAAGAGTTGCTTAAAATATAATAAATCTTAAACTATAGTCCTGACTTATTTGTAATCTTGATAGCACTACCACTTACAGTTTGGTCATAAAGGGGCTTGTTTGTTACTTAACAAGCATTTGGTATTATTATGCAATAATAAAAAATGACAATGCAATGACTTGGCACCAGTATGATAACCTTGAGAAAAAATACCATTTAAAAACCAAAAATAGATAAGTATTGAAATAACTGTGGCTAATGTATTAAGCGGTAAATTAACCCAACATGAAGACACATAAAAGTCAATAAGAATAATCTTTAGTAGTTTCTACGTGATAACCTGGAATCAGGGCTGTGAAATAAATTAATGTTTTTCTATTTTATGGTAAGATCACATTTACATAGTACAATGAAGCATACAGCATTTGTTTGTGTTGTTTTAAAGTGATAAAATATTCTATTACGTTGTAATATAAATTGTTTGTGTGAACTATCAAATATTTACCAAACTGTCACCATTTTATAGCAGGCTGTATTACAGTGTAATTACATTGTAATAACACTGTAATAATTTGCTATTAAAATATTACCAACTTATAATATCTTTTTCACCAAGCTTTTAATCCATTGTTGCCATCTTATTATTTTAATGTTAGTCACACTTTAACTTATGCAATTTTTATTTTATTTGTCTCAAATAGTTAGTGACAGCAAATTTAGTCCATACACTTTAAATCATACTTTTTATGTATCCCCTAGTCAGATGTTCTCATGTTTGCTCTGAGTTTAAAAATGTTAAGATTTGAATAGCAAGTGACAAATGAGTTGACATCTCATCCCATCTGATGTATGAAAAGGGCCAAAAGTGTTTAATTTTTAAAGAGCTGCTCTCAAAGATGGAACAACAGAGAACAAAACAGTTTTACAATGCATCAATTAAAGCACGGGACTGTTAAAATGGCCACCACAGAATGACTGGATGCCTAAACAATGGTGATTCCGGTTATGCGGTGACAGGAGACAAAGCTGGGTAGACAACTGCAACAGGGGCTTGATTATTCAGCCCTAATCAATAGCGAGGCCCCACATGCCAGCAACAGATATGAGTTTCAGGAAGACAAACAAAATAAAAAATAACATAGCAATTCAGCTACATTTTGCATCATCTAGCTGTTTTACAGAGCAGAAAATACACATTTGAAATTAGCTTTGCACTGCTTTCCAGCCTCATTTGGCATAAATGAGCAATTAAGTTTTCAAAAATTGTAAAAAGCTGCCACTGGATAAGCCACTAAATGTATCAGTGCCTTCTTCAATGTGCTTTACAGGTGTCATGAATGTATATATAACCATCAGGCAACAGTTTAAGTGAGCCTAAATAAACCACAAATGTTTCCTTCAGAGATACATAGTTCACACGGGGTTTTACGTCTCTGCCCTGCGTGAGACATTAACCAGACAGCTGTCTGATTCAAAGTTTATAATAAACCTTTTCTAACGCTTACAAAACTACAGTCACAAACAGAATTGTGCCAGCAGTGTGCATCTTCTGAAGCTCCAACCTATTATTTGTCTTGACAGATAAGGAGATCCAGAAGCTCCACTGTTGGAGGCTGCCTTATCCCATCCATGTACCCAGGAAAGTAAACATGAAAAGATGTTTAACAGAGTTTAAAAGTATGAGACTGCTGGTTTAAAAGTTTAACTAAATGTAGGAAACCAGTGGAATCCTTAATTTAAGATAAGTATTTAAGAGTTATTAGTTTATAATCATAACATGTATTAGGCAAGACAATGCTTCCTTTCACATTAGGTTATTCTTTTAAAATGTCCTTTGTAAATGTGTAATTGCTTTATTTGTTTATTGTGATGATTTGTTTCGGATTTTAGCAGTTAAAGTTTAAATATTTCATGTGTCTATTTTATTAGTACTATTACCAGAATGGCTCAGTGTTTCCCCTTGTTTTTTTTTTCTTTTATGATTATGTTTTTAGTAGAACCTGTTTTAGATTATACAGTATTTATGCCACCATCTTGACCAGAACTTCCTGGATGAAGATATGCTGTATCTCAATGGGACCAGTACAAATGCTGATTTCCACAGATATAAATCTATAAATCAACCGCTCCCCAAACATTTCTCCTAAATCTTGAAAAATAGCATGAGCTGCAACTCTTTTTTTCTCCATGTCTGAGCCAAATGAAGGAGAGTGTTTAACTGCAGCTGCAATCTGATTTTACATCTACTACATGTGTAACATTAGCTTGATGGGATACAGTTGTTGGGAGGTGGTGGCACATACCTGTACAAATCAGGGTAACAATGCCGGTCAGAAATAGAGCAAAATTACGTCTATATACATGCTGCCAGACATTTCTAATTATAATGCTTTTTCTCTTTTTGGTTTTGTGGTCATTCCTACTGTGGTAGTAAATGGTAAAGGGCCTGTACTTGTATAGCACTTTATGTAGTCCGAGGACTCCAAAGCGCTTTACACTACAATCAGTCTTCCAACCATCTATACACACATTAACACATTGACAGTGGTAGTCTACCTTGTAGCCACAGCTGCCCTCGGGCAGACTGACAGAAGCAAGGATACCATACAGGGGTAGGACAATGAAACTAAAACGCCTGTCATTTTAGTGTAGGAGGTTTCATGGCTAAATTGGACCAGCCGGGTAGCCAGTCTTCATTGATTGCATATTGCACCAGTAAGAGCAGAGTGTGAAGGTTCAATTAGCAGGGTAAGAGCACAGTTTTGCTCAAAATATTGAAATGCACACAACATTATGGGTGACATACCAGAGTTCAAAAGAAGACAAATTGTTGGTGCACGTCTTGCTGGTGCATCTGTGACCAAGACAGCAAGTCTTTGTGATGTATCAAGAGCCACGGTATCCAGGGTAATGTCAGCATACCACCAAGAAGGACGAACCACATCCAACAGGATTAACTGTGGACGCAAGAGGAAGCTGTCTGAAAGGGATGTTCGGGTGCTAACCCGGATTGTATCCAAAAAACATAAAACCACGGCTGCCCAAATCACGGCAGAATTAAATGTGCACCTCAACTCTCCTGTTTCCAACAGAAATGTCCGTCGGGAGCTCCACAGGGTCAATATACACGGCCGGGCTGCTATAGCCAAACCTTTGGTTACTCATGCCAATGCCAAACGTCGGTTTCAATGGTGCAAGGAGCGCAAATCTTGGGCTGTGGACAATGTGAAACATGTATTGTTCTCTGATGAGTCCACCTTTACTGTTTTCCCCACATCCGGGAGAGTTACGGTGTGGAGAAGCCCCAAAGAAGCGTACCACCCAGACTGTTGCATGCCCAGAGTGAAGCATGAGGGTGGATCAGTGATGGTTTGGGCTGCCATATCATGGCATTCCCTTGGCCCAATACTTGTGCTAGATGGGCGCGTCACTGCCAAGGACTACCGAACCATTCTTGAGGACCATGTGCATCCAATGGTTCAAACATTGTATCCTGAAGGCGGTGCCGTGTATCAGGATGACAATGCACCAATACACACAGCAAGACTGGTGAAAGATTGGTTTGATGAACATGAAAGTGAAGTTGAACATCTCCCATGGCCTGCACAGTCACCAGATCTAAATATTATTGAGCCACTTTGGGGTGTTTTGGAGGAGCGAGTCAGGAAACGTTTTCCTCCACCAGTATCACGTAGTGGCCTGGCCACTATCCTGCAAGAAGAATGGCTTAAAATCCCTCTGACCACTGTGCAGGACTTGTATATGTCATTCCCAAGACAAATTGACGCTGTATTGACCGCAAAAGGAGGCCCTACACCATACTAATAAATTATTGTGGTCTAAAACCAGGTGTTTCAGTTTCATTGTCAAACCCCTGTACAATCAGCGCCACCAGGCCCTCTGACCACCACCAGCAGGCAAGGTGGGTGAAGTGTCTTGCCCAAAGATAAAACTGAGACAGACGGAGCACTTTTAAATCCCACCAACGGGTTCCGGTTTTTTAGATTTCCAAGCTACTGCTCAGATTGCAATTGAACTCAGAATACTGTTGACTGATGCACTACTTATTACACAACGAGAAGCTCAAATCAATCGTATGACTTAATGTGTGTAAAGATGGTGGGAGGTTACCTATATAAATTAAACAGAAAAACTTTTCTTCAATATGAAGCTTTAATTTAGATTTTCCCATCATTTTGAAAATTTGCAAGTTCATATTTACTGCAGAGCCTTTTTACTGCGGGGGGGTCTGGGGGGTTGGGTGGTTGATCTGCAGAGTCTGCTGCACATCACATGAAAACAACCTCTAAAAAGCTCTCAGCAGATATAATCAGCCTCAATTTGTAGCTGAACGCTTCCATTATTATAAAAATGAGCAATCTCGGCATGTCTCCATTTCAGCAGAAGGCCAGGCTTATTTAGCATGAGCTCACTCTGACAGCTTAACTAACGGGAAGCATTATCTTCAATCAGAACTCTTTGTGCTCTTCCCCCTGCCTCTGCCATCAGCGTCAGCTCCTATGTGCCCGAGCGCGGAGGTCGTGCTGCGAGCATCTCCGGTAATTCTGGACAAGTACAGGGTGGGTTGAGATACACAGAACAGGGTACAACTAAATTAAACCACCAGGGTTTCATAGAGCAGAAACATTTACATACAAGCACCTGACCTTAGCACCTGTTGGCCCATAACACCAGTTCAAAGATGCCTTATGCATACTTCCTGCAACCAGCTATGTGTGTCAATGTCGAGGAGTTATATCAGAGAGTTACAAACATAGGAAATTAAGTAAAGCAGGTGATCACTAATGACACAAACAGTATCAAAGTATATCGTCATAAAACGTTATGGTTTCAAAACCACTATAATTTTCCTTTTTACGGTTTAAAGTGCTTTTATTAGATATTTTCTTTAGCTGTACAGAGCATAGAGCAACACAGTGATGCCCCTCCCCCACACGATGCTGTGCACTGCTGGTTAGCCAGTTGAAGGTAAGATGCTAGAGTTTTTCCTAGTTTGCAAAACAGAAACATTTGGTTGGAAATATTTTGGCTTGCAGAAAACATGCACAAACTACAAAAGTGCCATCTATCACTGTTTTTAAGGTGACAGCAATTCAAAATAGCCAACTGCAGGGTAGCTAACAGAGCAGATAGCCCAACTAATTAACCAGTAATATCAGCTTGTTATCAGCGTGTTACTCAAAAAACAATAAAACTGGGTAACTAGGCAAAGTTGATTAGAAGAAATGTTTTACTGTCCTGAATCCTGGCAAGGTGAACCTAATCAAACGTGTTTGAACTTATGCATAAAATAAATGTTTTACTGTAATAATTTAGGACGAAAAAGGGAAATAAGTCAGCCTGCCCTATTCTTCAAGCATATCAACACAAAAAGACATGTTGCTGCGAAACGTGAAAGAGCCACATTTGTCTTAGATCATAAAATGATGATATCTCTGAAGCTAAAAATTGCCTTATGATTTAACTTGAAATCTAAATTTGGAAACCACCCACACAACAATTTTTATTTTAACAAAGTGTGGCAAATTTTACTTCTTTAGCTGAAATACAATGACTCATCAGGGACTGAAGGAAAGATTTACTCAGGATTTCCGGTTGTCACAAAGCTGGTTTAGTTTAGTTCTGTTGTCGTTGATTGTTTGTTTAAAACTAATCTAATTGCAGAGTTAAATTCGACATGGTCAATGGTTTCGCTTAAAATTTAAAGGGGCTATTGGCATCTTTGAATGTGACCACATTTCAGAAATCTGAATAGCAGAACTCCAACAAGAGCTAAAAACTTACCACAAGCTTGATTGACTGAGATAATAAATCCGTGCTTAAATCTTCTTAAGAAAACAATTCTTTAATTCCAGCTGAATATATACAAAAGATGTAAAAAAAAAGGTTAGAAAGGAAGCTAAAAATTAAAGTTTTAGCCATTTAGTATTGTTAACTCAATACTCTATGAAACACTCAGAGAAACACTTGCTGTTTTCACTTTAACTTGAGCAACCACAACCACGAGGTTCTATACTTACACATTTCCAGCTCCCACGAATAATCACAGTGAGGGACAAGGTTTGACATAAAATATAAATACATCCTATCGGCCTTTATTTGACATAGATATAGCTTTGTTTGACTGTGCAAATGTCAAATATTCTGACCATTACAAGGAGGTTCTGGAAAAAGTTTTTAATTACAATTCAACAAAATGTTGTTTTTTTTTTTTGCTATTCCTACAGTTTTTTATTTCCTTACAAAATGTTTTATTGCATTTACCAACAACTCCTGTGCAAAAATTTATTAGCAGCTTTATATTTTAGATTTGACCCAGTATAGACATTTCTTTCCTGTATTTATGTGTGTATCCATGTAAATATGGTTTGTTGTTCGCTAGATTAGTTTCACAACCTTCCCATATGTTAGCACCTATCACTAAATAACTTCACTGTGTGATAAACCCTAAAAATAGCACAAACAAACATTGATAGGTTTCCAGTAAAAAGAAATTCTATGCTGTTCAATTTGCTGGAACAGATGCGCTTTTTTTTTTTTTTTTAACCACCTACAGACCAGCACTCACAACCACTAAATTTATTTCCAACCCAAACCTAAATGGTTTGCGGTGGTGTTTACTTCCAAAAATACATTTAATAAAACAACTGTGCATTTTCTTAGAAATGTATTGTATTGCTTTAACTTTAAGGCAGTTTTGCATATGCTAGGTGGGAGGCCAAAGGGCATTTAACTGAGTCACAGCATAAGTGAGAAGGCATTAACATATCCATGGCATGCAAGCGCCATCTTTTTTTTTTTTTACCGTTTCCTGTCCGGCAGAGTAGCACTCAGAATTGTTGTCTGAGTGCCAAGAACAGATTTACTTTCACAAGTGGAGCATTAACACTTTAAACCTCTGCTTGATATTTATAAAAGTAACTTTATAAGAAACTGCTTTGGGATTATCCAACTGTTGGACACAGAGACAGAAACAAAAATAAAAAAAATAAGAAGCACGAAAGAGAGAGAGGTGGTGCAAAATGGAAAAGGGGAGAGAAGGAGAAAAGAATGGAGGAGAGAGAGAAGGATGAAGACATGACAAGATAACACCCTGCTTGCTTCTACACCTGCAGAAACATACATAATAGCTTTTTTATCGAAAAGTGCACGTTACTTATGAATGCAAGATGTAATTAGTGGTAAATGCAGCTCAGTATAGAAATTTGTGTATCTGTTAACACCTGAATCTAAACACCTGTGGGTCTGAGTGAGCGTGCTTGTGTATACAAGGTTTCTCCATAAAAAAATGCAATAGTGAGTTTGAGGAGCCACAGACCTGCCCACCTGGACCCGGGATAGATACGGAGCAGATCCGAGCCATAGACATCCAAAAGCCCCCCAGAGCACAGGAAACCCAGGAGAACCATCACCGAGACTACCGCAACCCCCCCAGAGAAGAGCTGGGTAGAGTCCCAGGGGAACCACCGAGCAGCCACAGTGCAGAACCCCAGGGAAGTGAAGCGACAAGCCCACAGGACCCACCAGCAGCCATCTACGCCTGAGCAGATTAGCCATTGACCCAGAGACCTGAGACCCCGGGACACAAGCAGAGGCCCGACAGAGCCCAGGGGTCCAGGCCCTGGCAAGCAGCCATCGGGAGTGAGTCGGCACTCACCAAAACACCCAGCCCTGAACACCGAGAACCACAAGTACACCAGCGGGCAGAGACACCAACCACCGGCAGGTAGTGTGGCAGGGAGGAAATAGGCCCCACATTTGATGGGGGGCCTAAAATGATCCAGGAGAGGGAGCAGTCCAAGACCCAACCTGACACAAAAATCAGGCACACACAGTCACAATAACACATTCCCACCCTCATGTGTACACATAAAAACACACCCATGCACCCAACATAAAGACAAACAACAATGGACGTCGTACACTCACTCACATTCCCCATACATACTCTATACTCCCAGGTCCCGAAGACAGGGACCGCGAAAAGCCCTAGATACTGAGTGGTTTATGCAGTTAAACCATAAAAAAGCTTGTTTTTGCTTTTTCCAAACTTGGACCCAACTGGGTGTTCTATTACGTGTCAGGGATGTAACCCTGGGGGAATGCTGGAGGCAGCAGACCCCCAGGACCCTGCAAGGACAAGCAGGTATAGACGATGGATGGATGGAGGAATAAATAATATATCAGTGTAGCAGCAGCAGGAATAATTCTTTTTCTGTTTTAAGTAAAAGATATTTTCATGTTTTGAACCAATGTTGTGTAACTATCATAAATCTGCATATTTTAACCTAAATATGTAAAATATTTTAACATATCCCCTGAACACAGTTGGTACACTGACTTATGAGCAACAGAACATCTGGTGAATTGGACAGAACTGTCTAGATACAGGAAGGTACATCTCATTTCCTTGACAGATGTGGAGCTCAGGTAATAGGTGTGGATCCACAATCCAACATTGATGGGTTTGGGTGAAATGCAGGGCTAAGTTCTAAGAGTGACTTCGTTCAGAGATAGGGCTGTATCTACACGTGAACGAAGCTAGTTCTCCACTGCACAAATTTAAAGTTCACTCTACTTTTAGAAACTTTCTCATCTTCTGAGGTATTTTGTGGTCATATTTATAATTAAGTCTTAAGATTTATTAAACCTCCTGGTTCCCTTAAAATTTTTGATTTCTTTTTTCATCATAATTTTGTGTGCCATTGACTCCCATTCAAAATATTTTGTATTACATTACAATTACATTTTGATTTGTATTTGTATTTCCTGATGTTAAATTATCCTGAAAAAAGTTTTATTCTTTTCTACTAGATGAAGATATTTTGTCCATTTATGTTAAATCTACCAAGTTTCAAATATTGGATAAAAAAAAAAAATCTACATTTCCATGACTTTCAAGGACTTCACCTAAAAAATGAAACTTTATTAAAATCAATGATGCTCCTGCTGTTGAGACTCACCGGCCTGGATAAAACACCAAGCAAAATTCCAATTTAAACATGTTCCTAAAAAAAAAACTGACTTTAATTACTAAAACTAGAATTTATGTGTTTTAAAATTCATAAATATTTGTTATGCATGGTGAAGAAAGCTAATAATTGCATGAACCAAAAAAAGTAAAATAGATTTCGATGCAAAACATTTCTTTGGCAGCCAATGGCTTTCACTTCCAGTAACTTTACAGGGCCAGTAGAGGTGTGGAGTACATAAACTTAGCCTGTTTTATTGTTATCTGAAGGGTTAAGTTACTTTTTGACTTTTTGTATTCAACCTTATCTTTTAGACTCTTAAAAACATCTTATAAAACACAAAATGTATCTTGTATTATTATTAAAACGAGTCAGCCATTGCACTGATAGACCTTTCATTTGGTGTTTAACCCTTTCTCTCTCCTAGACATAGCAATTGACTGAGCTTTTACTGTAACTAATTATATGTGCTCTGTTTCAGACTCTAACCTTGAGAACTGGCTCAGAGTTTAAATGTTCTGTCTTTCTAGGTGAAACGACTAAAGGAGCAACAGGCGTTGGACAATGAAACTTAAACACCTGTCATTTTAGTGTGGGAGGTTTCATGGTTAAATTGGACCAACCTGGTAGCCAGTCTTTATTGATTGCACATTGCACCAGTAAGAGCAGAGTGTGAAGGTGCCATTAGCAGGGTAAGAGCACAATTTTGCTCAAAATATTGAAATGCACACAACATTATGGGTGACATACCAGAGTTCAAAAGAAGACAAATTGTTGGTACACATCTTGCTGGCGCATCTGTGACCAAGACAGCAAGTCTTTGTGATGTATCAAGAGCCACGGTATCCAGGGTAATGTCAGCATACCACCAAGAAGGACGAACCACATCCAACAGGATTAACTGTGGACGCAAGAGGAAGCTGTCTGAAAGGGATGTTCGGGTGCTAACCCGGATTGTATCCAAACAACATAAAACCACGGCTGCCCAAATCACGGCAGAATTAAATGTGCACCTCAACTCTCCTGTTTCCACCAGAAATGTCCGTCGGGAGCTCCACAGGGTCAATATACACGGCCGGGCTGCTATAGCCAAACCTTTGGTTACTCATGCCAATGCCAAACGTCGGTTTCAATGGTGCAAGGAGCGCAAATCTTGGGCTGTGGACAATGTGAAACATGTATTGTTCTCTGATGAGTCCACCTTTACTGTTTTCCCCACATCCGGGAGAGTTACGGTGTGGAGAAGCCCCAAAGAAGCGTACCACCCAGACTGTTGCATGCCCAGAGTGAAGCATGAGGGTGGATCAGTGATGGTTTGGGCTGCCATATCATGGCATTCCCTTGGCCCAATACTTGTGCTAGATGGGCGCGTCACTGCCAAGGACTACCGAACCATTCTTGAGGACCATGTGCATCCAATGGTTCAAACATTGTATCCTGAAGGCGGTGCCGTGTATCAGGATGACAATGCACCAATACACACAGCAAGACTGGTGAAAGATTGGTTTGATGAACATGAAAGTGAAGTTGAACATCTCCCATGGCCTGCACAGTCACCAGATCTAAATATTATTGAGCCACTTTGGGGTGTTTTGGAGGAGCGAGTCAGGAAACGTTTTCCTCCACCAGTATCACGTAGTGGCCTGGCCACTATCCTGCAAGAAGAATGGCTTAAAATCCCTCTGACCACTGTGCAGGACTTGTATATGTCATTCCCAAGACAAATTGACGCTGTATTGACCGCAAAAGGAGGCCCTACACCATACTAATAAATTATTGTGGTCTAAAACCAGGTGTTTCAGTTTCATTGTCAAACCCCTGTACAATCAGCGCCACCAGGCCCTCTGACCACCACCAGCAGGCAAGGTGGGTGAAGTGTCTTGCCCAAAGATAAAACTGAGACAGACGGAGCACTTTTAAATCCCACCAACGGGTTCCGGTTTTTTAGATTTCCAAGCTACTGCTCAGATTGCAATTGAACTCAGAATACTGTTGACTGATGCACTACTTATTACACAACGAGAAGCTCAAATCAATCGTATGACTTAATGTGTGTAAAGATGGTGGGAGGTTACCTATATAAATTAAACAGAAAAACTTTTCTTCAATATGAAGCTTTAATTTAGATTTTCCCATCATTTTGAAAATTTGCAAGTTCATATTTACTGCAGAGCCTTTTTACTGCGGGGGGGTCTGGGGGGTTGGGTGGTTGATCTGCAGAGTCTGCTGCACATCACATGAAAACAACCTCTAAAAAGCTCTCAGCAGATATAATCAGCCTCAATTTGTAGCTGAACGCTTCCATTATTATAAAAATGAGCAATCTCGGCATGTCTCCATTTCAGCAGAAGGCCAGGCTTATTTAGCATGAGCTCACTCTGACAGCTTAACTAACGGGAAGCATTATCTTCAATCAGAACTCTTTGTGCTCTTCCCCCTGCCTCTGCCATCAGCGTCAGCTCCTATGTGCCCGAGCGCGGAGGTCGTGCTGCGAGCATCTCCGGTAATTCTGGACAAGTACAGGGTGGGTTGAGATACACAGAACAGGGTACAACTAAATTAAACCACCAGGGTTTCATAGAGCAGAAACATTTACATACAAGCACCTGACCTTAGCACCTGTTGGCCCATAACACCAGTTCAAAGATGCCTTATGCATACTTCCTGCAACCAGCTATGTGTGTCAATGTCGAGGAGTTATATCAGAGAGTTACAAACATAGGAAATTAAGTAAAGCAGGTGATCACTAATGACACAAACAGTATCAAAGTATATCGTCATAAAACGTTATGGTTTCAAAACCACTATAATTTTCCTTTTTACGGTTTAAAGTGCTTTTATTAGATATTTTCTTTAGCTGTACAGAGCATAGAGCAACACAGTGATGCCCCTCCCCCACACGATGCTGTGCACTGCTGGTTAGCCAGTTGAAGGTAAGATGCTAGAGTTTTTCCTAGTTTGCAAAACAGAAACATTTGGTTGGAAATATTTTGGCTTGCAGAAAACATGCACAAACTACAAAAGTGCCATCTATCACTGTTTTTAAGGTGACAGCAATTCAAAATAGCCAACTGCAGGGTAGCTAACAGAGCAGATAGCCCAACTAATTAACCAGTAATATCAGCTTGTTATCAGCGTGTTACTCAAAAAACAATAAAACTGGGTAACTAGGCAAAGTTGATTAGAAGAAATGTTTTACTGTCCTGAATCCTGGCAAGGTGAACCTAATCAAACGTGTTTGAACTTATGCATAAAATAAATGTTTTACTGTAATAATTTAGGACGAAAAAGGGAAATAAGTCAGCCTGCCCTATTCTTCAAGCATATCAACACAAAAAGACATGTTGCTGCGAAACGTGAAAGAGCCACATTTGTCTTAGATCATAAAATGATGATATCTCTGAAGCTAAAAATTGCCTTATGATTTAACTTGAAATCTAAATTTGGAAACCACCCACACAACAATTTTTATTTTAACAAAGTGTGGCAAATTTTACTTCTTTAGCTGAAATACAATGACTCATCAGGGACTGAAGGAAAGATTTACTCAGGATTTCCGGTTGTCACAAAGCTGGTTTAGTTTAGTTCTGTTGTCGTTGATTGTTTGTTTAAAACTAATCTAATTGCAGAGTTAAATTCGACATGGTCAATGGTTTCGCTTAAAATTTAAAGGGGCTATTGGCATCTTTGAATGTGACCACATTTCAGAAATCTGAATAGCAGAACTCCAACAAGAGCTAAAAACTTACCACAAGCTTGATTGACTGAGATAATAAATCCGTGCTTAAATCTTCTTAAGAAAACAATTCTTTAATTCCAGCTGAATATATACAAAAGATGTAAAAAAAAAGGTTAGAAAGGAAGCTAAAAATTAAAGTTTTAGCCATTTAGTATTGTTAACTCAATACTCTATGAAACACTCAGAGAAACACTTGCTGTTTTCACTTTAACTTGAGCAACCACAACCACGAGGTTCTATACTTACACATTTCCAGCTCCCACGAATAATCACAGTGAGGGACAAGGTTTGACATAAAATATAAATACATCCTATCGGCCTTTATTTGACATAGATATAGCTTTGTTTGACTGTGCAAATGTCAAATATTCTGACCATTACAAGGAGGTTCTGGAAAAAGTTTTTAATTACAATTCAACAAAATGTTGTTTTTTTTTTTTGCTATTCCTACAGTTTTTTATTTCCTTACAAAATGTTTTATTGCATTTACCAACAACTCCTGTGCAAAAATTTATTAGCAGCTTTATATTTTAGATTTGACCCAGTATAGACATTTCTTTCCTGTATTTATGTGTGTATCCATGTAAATATGGTTTGTTGTTCGCTAGATTAGTTTCACAACCTTCCCATATGTTAGCACCTATCACTAAATAACTTCACTGTGTGATAAACCCTAAAAATAGCACAAACAAACATTGATAGGTTTCCAGTAAAAAGAAATTCTATGCTGTTCAATTTGCTGGAACAGATGCGCTTTTTTTTTTTTTTTAACCACCTACAGACCAGCACTCACAACCACTAAATTTATTTCCAACCCAAACCTAAATGGTTTGCGGTGGTGTTTACTTCCAAAAATACATTTAATAAAACAACTGTGCATTTTCTTAGAAATGTATTGTATTGCTTTAACTTTAAGGCAGTTTTGCATATGCTAGGTGGGAGGCCAAAGGGCATTTAACTGAGTCACAGCATAAGTGAGAAGGCATTAACATATCCATGGCATGCAAGCGCCATCTTTTTTTTTTTTTACCGTTTCCTGTCCGGCAGAGTAGCACTCAGAATTGTTGTCTGAGTGCCAAGAACAGATTTACTTTCACAAGTGGAGCATTAACACTTTAAACCTCTGCTTGATATTTATAAAAGTAACTTTATAAGAAACTGCTTTGGGATTATCCAACTGTTGGACACAGAGACAGAAACAAAAATAAAAAAAATAAGAAGCACGAAAGAGAGAGAGGTGGGTGCAAAATGGAAAAGGGGAGAGAAGGAGAAAAGAATGGAGGAGAGAGAGAAGGATGAAGACATGACAAGATAACACCCTGCTTGCTTCTACACCTGCAGAAACATACATAATAGCTTTTTTATCGAAAAGTGCACGTTACTTATGAATGCAAGATGTAATTAGTGGTAAATGCAGCTCAGTATAGAAATTTGTGTATCTGTTAACACCTGAATCTAAACACCTGTGGGTCTGAGTGAGCGTGCTTGTGTATACAAGGTTTCTCCATAAAAAAATGCAATAGTGAGTTTGAGGAGCCACAGACCTGCCCACCTGGACCCGGGATAGATACGGAGCAGATCCGAGCCATAGACATCCAAAAGCCCCCCAGAGCACAGGAAACCCCAGGAGAACCATCACCGAGACTACCGCAACCCCCCCAGAGAAGAGCTGGGTAGAGTCCCAGGGGAACCACCGAGCAGCCACAGTGCAGAACCCCAGGGAAGTGAAGCGACAAGCCCACAGGACCCACCAGCAGCCATCTACGCCTGAGCAGATTAGCCATTGACCCAGAGACCTGAGACCCCGGGACACAAGCAGAGGCCCGACAGAGCCCAGGGGTCCAGGCCCTGGCAAGCAGCCATCGGGAGTGAGTCGGCACTCACCAAAACACCCAGCCCTGAACACCGAGAACCACAAGTACACCAGCGGGCAGAGACACCAACCACCGGCAGGTAGTGTGGCAGGGAGGAAATAGGCCCCACATTTGATGGGGGGCCTAAAATGATCCAGGAGAGGGAGCAGTCCAAGACCCAACCTGACACAAAAATCAGGCACACACAGTCACAATAACACATTCCCACCCTCATGTGTACACATAAAAACACACCCATGCACCCAACATAAAGACAAACAACAATGGACGTCGTACACTCACTCACATTCCCCATACATACTCTATACTCCCAGGTCCCGAAGACAGGGACCGCGAAAAGCCCTAGATACTGAGTGGTTTATGCAGTTAAACCATAAAAAAGCTTGTTTTTGCTTTTTCCAAACTTGGACCCAACTGGGTGTTCTATTACGTGTCAGGGATGTAACCCTGGGGGAATGCTGGAGGCAGCAGACCCCCAGGACCCTGCAAGGACAAGCAGGTATAGACGATGGATGGATGGAGGAATAAATAATATATCAGTGTAGCAGCAGCAGGAATAATTCTTTTTCTGTTTTAAGTAAAAGATATTTTCATGTTTTGAACCAATGTTGTGTAACTATCATAAATCTGCATATTTTAACCTAAATATGTAAAATATTTTAACATATCCCCTGAACACAGTTGGTACACTGACTTATGAGCAACAGAACATCTGGTGAATTGGACAGAACTGTCTAGATACAGGAAGGTACATCTCATTTCCTTGACAGATGTGGAGCTCAGGTAATAGGTGTGGATCCACAATCCAACATTGATGGGTTTGGGTGAAATGCAGGGCTAAGTTCTAAGAGTGACTTCGTTCAGAGATAGGGCTGTATCTACACGTGAACGAAGCTAGTTCTCCACTGCACAAATTTAAAGTTCACTCTACTTTTAGAAACTTTCTCATCTTCTGAGGTATTTTGTGGTCATATTTATAATTAAGTCTTAAGATTTATTAAACCTCCTGGTTCCCTTAAAATTTTTGATTTCTTTTTTCATCATAATTTTGTGTGCCATTGACTCCCATTCAAAATATTTTGTATTACATTACAATTACATTTTGATTTGTATTTGTATTTCCTGATGTTAAATTATCCTGAAAAAAGTTTTATTCTTTTCTACTAGATGAAGATATTTTGTCCATTTATGTTAAATCTACCAAGTTTCAAATATTGGATAAAAAAAAAAAATCTACATTTCCATGACTTTCAAGGACTTCACCTAAAAAATGAAACTTTATTAAAATCAATGATGCTCCTGCTGTTGAGACTCACCGGCCTGGATAAAACACCAAGCAAAATTCCAATTTAAACATGTTCCTAAAAAAAAAACTGACTTTAATTACTAAAACTAGAATTTATGTGTTTTAAAATTCATAAATATTTGTTATGCATGGTGAAGAAAGCTAATAATTGCATGAACCAAAAAAAGTAAAATAGATTTCGATGCAAAACATTTCTTTGGCAGCCAATGGCTTTCACTTCCAGTAACTTTACAGGGCCAGTAGAGGTGTGGAGTACATAAACTTAGCCTGTTTTATTGTTATCTGAAGGGTTAAGTTACTTTTTGACTTTTTGTATTCAACCTTATCTTTTAGACTCTTAAAAACATCTTATAAAACACAAAATGTATCTTGTATTATTATTAAAACGAGTCAGCCATTGCACTGATAGACCTTTCATTTGGTGTTTAACCCTTTCTCTCTCCTAGACATAGCAATTGACTGAGCTTTTACTGTAACTAATTATATGTGCTCTGTTTCAGACTCTAACCTTGAGAACTGGCTCAGTGTTTATATGTTCTTTCTTTCTAGGTGAAACGACTAAAGGAGCTACAGGGGTTGGACAATGAAACTGAAACACCTGTCATTTTAGTGTGGGAGGTTTCATGGCCAAATTGGACCAGCCTGGTAGCCAGTCTTCATTGATTGCACATTGCACCAGTAAGAGCAGAGTGTGAAGGTTCAATTAGCAGGGTAAGAGCACAGTTTTGCTCAAAATATTGAAATGCACACAACATTATGGGTGACATACCAGAGTTCAAAAGAGGACAAATTGTTGATGCACATCTTGCTGGCGCATCTGTGACCAGGACAGCAAGTCTTTGTGATGTATCAAGAGCCACGGTGTCCAGGGTAATGTCAGCATACCACCAAGAAGGACGAACCACATCCAACAGGATTAACTGTGGACGCAAGAGGAAGCTGTCTGAAAGGGATGTTCGGGTGCTAACCCGGATTGTATCCAAAAAACATAAAACCACGGCTGCCCAAATCACGGCAGAATTAAATGTGCACCTCAACTCTCCTGTTTCCAACAGAAATGTCCGTCGGGAGCTCCACAGGGTCAATATACACGGCCGGGCTGCTATAGCCAAACCTTTGGTTACTCATGCCAATGCCAAACGTCGGTTTCAATGGTGCAAGGAGCGCAAATCTTGGGCTGTGGACAATGTGAAACATGTATTGTTCTCTGATGAGTCCACCTTTACTGTTTTCCCCACATCCGGGAGAGTTACGGTGTGGAGAAGCCCCAAAGAAGCGTACCACCCAGACTGTTGCATGCCCAGAGTGAAGCATGAGGGTGGATCAGTGATGGTTTGGGCTGCCATATCATGGCATTCCCTTGGCCCAATACTTGTGCTAGATGGGCGCGTCACTGCCAAGGACTACCGAACCATTCTTGAAGACCATGTGCATCCAATGGTTCAAACATTGTATCCTGAAGGCGGTGCCATGTATCAGGATGACAATGCACCAATACACACAGCAAGACTGGTGAAAGATTGGTTTGATGAACATGAAAGTAAAGTTGAAGATCTCCCATGGCCTGCACAGTCACCAGATCTAAATATTATTGAGCCACTTTGGGGTGTTTTGGAGGAGCGAGTCAGGAAACGTTTTCCTCCACCAGTATCACGTAGTGGCCTGGCCACTATCCTGCAAGAAGAATGGCTTAAAATCCCTCTGACCACTGTGCAGGACTTGTATATGTCATTCCCAAGACGAATTGACGCTGTATTGACCGCAAAAGGAGGCCCTACACCATACTAATAAATTATTGTGGTCTAAAACCAGGTGTTTCAGTTTCATTGTCAAACCCCTGTACAATCAGCGCCACCAGGCCCTCTGACCACCACCAGCAGGCAAGGTGGGTGAAGTGTCTTGCCCAAAGATAAAACTGAGACAGACGGAGCACTTTTAAATCCCACCAACGGGTTCCGGTTTTTTAGATTTCCAAGCTACTGCTCAGATTGCAATTGAACTCAGAATACTGTTGACTGATGCACTACTTATTACACAACGAGAAGCTCAAATCAATCGTATGACTTAATGTGTGTAAAGATGGTGGGAGGTTACCTATATAAATTAAACAGAAAAACTTTTCTTCAATATGAAGCTTTAATTTAGATTTTCCCATCATTTTGAAAATTTGCAAGTTCATATTTACTGCAGAGCCTTTTTACTGCGGGGGGGTCTGGGGGGTTGGGTGGTTGATCTGCAGAGTCTGCTGCACATCACATGAAAACAACCTCTAAAAAGCTCTCAGCAGATATAATCAGCCTCAATTTGTAGCTGAACGCTTCCATTATTATAAAAATGAGCAATCTCGGCATGTCTCCATTTCAGCAGAAGGCCAGGCTTATTTAGCATGAGCTCACTCTGACAGCTTAACTAACGGGAAGCATTATCTTCAATCAGAACTCTTTGTGCTCTTCCCCCTGCCTCTGCCATCAGCGTCAGCTCCTATGTGCCCGAGCGCGGAGGTCGTGCTGCGAGCATCTCCGGTAATTCTGGACAAGTACAGGGTGGGTTGAGATACACAGAACAGGGTACAACTAAATTAAACCACCAGGGTTTCATAGAGCAGAAACATTTACATACAAGCACCTGACCTTAGCACCTGTTGGCCCATAACACCAGTTCAAAGATGCCTTATGCATACTTCCTGCAACCAGCTATGTGTGTCAATGTCGAGGAGTTATATCAGAGAGTTACAAACATAGGAAATTAAGTAAAGCAGGTGATCACTAATGACACAAACAGTATCAAAGTATATCGTCATAAAACGTTATGGTTTCAAAACCACTATAATTTTCCTTTTTACGGTTTAAAGTGCTTTTATTAGATATTTTCTTTAGCTGTACAGAGCATAGAGCAACACAGTGATGCCCCTCCCCCACACGATGCTGTGCACTGCTGGTTAGCCAGTTGAAGGTAAGATGCTAGAGTTTTTCCTAGTTTGCAAAACAGAAACATTTGGTTGGAAATATTTTGGCTTGCAGAAAACATGCACAAACTACAAAAGTGCCATCTATCACTGTTTTTAAGGTGACAGCAATTCAAAATAGCCAACTGCAGGGTAGCTAACAGAGCAGATAGCCCAACTAATTAACCAGTAATATCAGCTTGTTATCAGCGTGTTACTCAAAAAACAATAAAACTGGGTAACTAGGCAAAGTTGATTAGAAGAAATGTTTTACTGTCCTGAATCCTGGCAAGGTGAACCTAATCAAACGTGTTTGAACTTATGCATAAAATAAATGTTTTACTGTAATAATTTAGGACGAAAAAGGGAAATAAGTCAGCCTGCCCTATTCTTCAAGCATATCAACACAAAAAGACATGTTGCTGCGAAACGTGAAAGAGCCACATTTGTCTTAGATCATAAAATGATGATATCTCTGAAGCTAAAAATTGCCTTATGATTTAACTTGAAATCTAAATTTGGAAACCACCCACACAACAATTTTTATTTTAACAAAGTGTGGCAAATTTTACTTCTTTAGCTGAAATACAATGACTCATCAGGGACTGAAGGAAAGATTTACTCAGGATTTCCGGTTGTCACAAAGCTGGTTTAGTTTAGTTCTGTTGTCGTTGATTGTTTGTTTAAAACTAATCTAATTGCAGAGTTAAATTCGACATGGTCAATGGTTTCGCTTAAAATTTAAAGGGGCTATTGGCATCTTTGAATGTGACCACATTTCAGAAATCTGAATAGCAGAACTCCAACAAGAGCTAAAAACTTACCACAAGCTTGATTGACTGAGATAATAAATCCGTGCTTAAATCTTCTTAAGAAAACAATTCTTTAATTCCAGCTGAATATATACAAAAGATGTAAAAAAAAAGGTTAGAAAGGAAGCTAAAAATTAAAGTTTTAGCCATTTAGTATTGTTAACTCAATACTCTATGAAACACTCAGAGAAACACTTGCTGTTTTCACTTTAACTTGAGCAACCACAACCACGAGGTTCTATACTTACACATTTCCAGCTCCCACGAATAATCACAGTGAGGGACAAGGTTTGACATAAAATATAAATACATCCTATCGGCCTTTATTTGACATAGATATAGCTTTGTTTGACTGTGCAAATGTCAAATATTCTGACCATTACAAGGAGGTTCTGGAAAAAGTTTTTAATTACAATTCAACAAAATGTTGTTTTTTTTTTTTGCTATTCCTACAGTTTTTTATTTCCTTACAAAATGTTTTATTGCATTTACCAACAACTCCTGTGCAAAAATTTATTAGCAGCTTTATATTTTAGATTTGACCCAGTATAGACATTTCTTTCCTGTATTTATGTGTGTATCCATGTAAATATGGTTTGTTGTTCGCTAGATTAGTTTCACAACCTTCCCATATGTTAGCACCTATCACTAAATAACTTCACTGTGTGATAAACCCTAAAAATAGCACAAACAAACATTGATAGGTTTCCAGTAAAAAGAAATTCTATGCTGTTCAATTTGCTGGAACAGATGCGCTTTTTTTTTTTTTTTAACCACCTACAGACCAGCACTCACAACCACTAAATTTATTTCCAACCCAAACCTAAATGGTTTGCGGTGGTGTTTACTTCCAAAAATACATTTAATAAAACAACTGTGCATTTTCTTAGAAATGTATTGTATTGCTTTAACTTTAAGGCAGTTTTGCATATGCTAGGTGGGAGGCCAAAGGGCATTTAACTGAGTCACAGCATAAGTGAGAAGGCATTAACATATCCATGGCATGCAAGCGCCATCTTTTTTTTTTTTTACCGTTTCCTGTCCGGCAGAGTAGCACTCAGAATTGTTGTCTGAGTGCCAAGAACAGATTTACTTTCACAAGTGGAGCATTAACACTTTAAACCTCTGCTTGATATTTATAAAAGTAACTTTATAAGAAACTGCTTTGGGATTATCCAACTGTTGGACACAGAGACAGAAACAAAAATAAAAAAAATAAGAAGCACGAAAGAGAGAGAGGTGGTGCAAAATGGAAAAGGGGAGAGAAGGAGAAAAGAATGGAGGAGAGAGAGAAGGATGAAGACATGACAAGATAACACCCTGCTTGCTTCTACACCTGCAGAAACATACATAATAGCTTTTTTATCGAAAAGTGCACGTTACTTATGAATGCAAGATGTAATTAGTGGTAAATGCAGCTCAGTATAGAAATTTGTGTATCTGTTAACACCTGAATCTAAACACCTGTGGGTCTGAGTGAGCGTGCTTGTGTATACAAGGTTTCTCCATAAAAAAATGCAATAGTGAGTTTGAGGAGCCACAGACCTGCCCACCTGGACCCGGGATAGATACGGAGCAGATCCGAGCCATAGACATCCAAAAGCCCCCCAGAGCACAGGAAACCCAGGAGAACCATCACCGAGACTACCGCAACCCCCCCAGAGAAGAGCTGGGTAGAGTCCCAGGGGAACCACCGAGCAGCCACAGTGCAGAACCCCAGGGAAGTGAAGCGACAAGCCCACAGGACCCACCAGCAGCCATCTACGCCTGAGCAGATTAGCCATTGACCCAGAGACCTGAGACCCCGGGACACAAGCAGAGGCCCGACAGAGCCCAGGGGTCCAGGCCCTGGCAAGCAGCCATCGGGAGTGAGTCGGCACTCACCAAAACACCCAGCCCTGAACACCGAGAACCACAAGTACACCAGCGGGCAGAGACACCAACCACCGGCAGGTAGTGTGGCAGGGAGGAAATAGGCCCCACATTTGATGGGGGGCCTAAAATGATCCAGGAGAGGGAGCAGTCCAAGACCCAACCTGACACAAAAATCAGGCACACACAGTCACAATAACACATTCCCACCCTCATGTGTACACATAAAAACACACCCATGCACCCAACATAAAGACAAACAACAATGGACGTCGTACACTCACTCACATTCCCCATACATACTCTATACTCCCAGGTCCCGAAGACAGGGACCGCGAAAAGCCCTAGATACTGAGTGGTTTATGCAGTTAAACCATAAAAAAGCTTGTTTTTGCTTTTTCCAAACTTGGACCCAACTGGGTGTTCTATTACGTGTCAGGGATGTAACCCTGGGGGAATGCTGGAGGCAGCAGACCCCCAGGACCCCTGCAAGGACAAGCAGGTATAGACGATGGATGGATGGAGGAATAAATAATATATCAGTGTAGCAGCAGCAGGAATAATTCTTTTTCTGTTTTAAGTAAAAGATATTTTCATGTTTTGAACCAATGTTGTGTAACTATCATAAATCTGCATATTTTAACCTAAATATGTAAAATATTTTAACATATCCCCTGAACACAGTTGGTACACTGACTTATGAGCAACAGAACATCTGGTGAATTGGACAGAACTGTCTAGATACAGGAAGGTACATCTCATTTCCTTGACAGATGTGGAGCTCAGGTAATAGGTGTGGATCCACAATCCAACATTGATGGGTTTGGGTGAAATGCAGGGCTAAGTTCTAAGAGTGACTTCGTTCAGAGATAGGGCTGTATCTACACGTGAACGAAGCTAGTTCTCCACTGCACAAATTTAAAGTTCACTCTACTTTTAGAAACTTTCTCATCTTCTGAGGTATTTTGTGGTCATATTTATAATTAAGTCTTAAGATTTATTAAACCTCCTGGTTCCCTTAAAATTTTTGATTTCTTTTTTCATCATAATTTTGTGTGCCATTGACTCCCATTCAAAATATTTTGTATTACATTACAATTACATTTTGATTTGTATTTGTATTTCCTGATGTTAAATTATCCTGAAAAAAGTTTTATTCTTTTCTACTAGATGAAGATATTTTGTCCATTTATGTTAAATCTACCAAGTTTCAAATATTGGATAAAAAAAAAAAATCTACATTTCCATGACTTTCAAGGACTTCACCTAAAAAATGAAACTTTATTAAAATCAATGATGCTCCTGCTGTTGAGACTCACCGGCCTGGATAAAACACCAAGCAAAATTCCAATTTAAACATGTTCCTAAAAAAAAAACTGACTTTAATTACTAAAACTAGAATTTATGTGTTTTAAAATTCATAAATATTTGTTATGCATGGTGAAGAAAGCTAATAATTGCATGAACCAAAAAAAGTAAAATAGATTTCGATGCAAAACATTTCTTTGGCAGCCAATGGCTTTCACTTCCAGTAACTTTACAGGGCCAGTAGAGGTGTGGAGTACATAAACTTAGCCTGTTTTATTGTTATCTGAAGGGTTAAGTTACTTTTTGACTTTTTGTATTCAACCTTATCTTTTAGACTCTTAAAAACATCTTATAAAACACAAAATGTATCTTGTATTATTATTAAAACGAGTCAGCCATTGCACTGATAGACCTTTCATTTGGTGTTTAACCCTTTCTCTCTCCTAGACATAGCAATTGACTGAGCTTTTACTGTAACTAATTATATGTGCTCTGTTTCAGACTCTAACCTTGAGAACTGGCTCAGTGTTTATATGTTCTTTCTTTCTAGGTGAAACGACTAAAGGAGCTACAGGGGTTGGACAATGAAACTGAAACACCTGTCATTTTAGTGTGGGAGGTTTCATGGCCAAATTGGACCAGCCTGGTAGCCAGTCTTCATTGATTGCACATTGCACCAGTAAGAGCAGAGTGTGAAGGTTCAATTAGCAGGGTAAGAGCACAGTTTTGCTCAAAATATTGAAATGCACACAACATTATGGGTGACATACCAGAGTTCAAAAGAGGACAAATTGTTGATGCACATCTTGCTGGCGCATCTGTGACCAGGACAGCAAGTCTTTGTGATGTATCAAGAGCCACGGTGTCCAGGGTAATGTCAGCATACCACCAAGAAGGACGAACCACATCCAACAGGATTAACTGTGGACGCAAGAGGAAGCTGTCTGAAAGGGATGTTCGGGTGCTAACCCGGATTGTATCCAAACAACATAAAACCACGGCTGCCCACATCACGGCAGAATTAAATGTGCACCTCAACTCTCCTGTTTCCACCAGAAATGTCCGTCGGGAGCTCCACAGGGTCGATATACACGGCCGGGCTGCTATAGCCAAACCTTTGGTCACTCATGCCAATGCCAAACGTCGGTTTCAATGGTGCAAGGAGCGCAAATCTTGGGCTGTGGACAATGTGAAACAGGTATTGTTCTCTGATGAGTCCACCTTTACTGTTTTCCCCACATCCGGGAGAGTTACAGTGTGGAGAAGCCCCAAAGAAGCGTACCACCCAGACTGTTGCATGCCCAGAGTGAAGCATGAGGGTGGATCAGTGATGGTTTGGGCTGCCATATCATGGCATTCCCTTGGCCCAATACTTGTGCTAGATGGGCGCGTCACTGCCAAGGACTACCGAACCATTCTTGAAGACCATGTGCATCCAATGGTTCAAACATTGTATCCTGAAGGCGGTGCCATGTATCAGGATGACAATGCACCAATACACACAGCAAGACTGGTGAAAGATTGGTTTGATGAACATGAAAGTGAAGTTGAAGATCTCCCATGGCCTGCACAGTCACCAGATCTAAATATTATTGAGCCACTTTGGGGTGTTTTGGAGGAGCGAGTCAGGAAACGTTTTCCTCCACCAGTATCACGTAGTGGCCTGGCCACTATCCTGCAAGAAGAATGGCTTAAAATCCCTCTGACCACTGTGCAGGACTTGTATATGTCATTCCCAAGACAAATTGACGCTGTATTGACCGCAAAAGGAGGCCCTACACCATACTAATAAATTATTGTGGTCTAAAACCAGGTGTTTCAGTTTCATTGTCAAACCCCTGTACAATCAGCGCCACCAGGCCCTCTGACCACCACCAGCAGGCAAGGTGGGTGAAGTGTCTTGCCCAAAGATAAAACTGAGACAGACGGAGCACTTTTAAATCCCACCAACGGGTTCCGGTTTTTTAGATTTCCAAGCTACTGCTCAGATTGCAATTGAACTCAGAATACTGTTGACTGATGCACTACTTATTACACAACGAGAAGCTCAAATCAATCGTATGACTTAATGTGTGTAAAGATGGTGGGAGGTTACCTATATAAATTAAACAGAAAAACTTTTCTTCAATATGAAGCTTTAATTTAGATTTTCCCATCATTTTGAAAATTTGCAAGTTCATATTTACTGCAGAGCCTTTTTACTGCGGGGGGGTCTGGGGGGTTGGGTGGTTGATCTGCAGAGTCTGCTGCACATCACATGAAAACAACCTCTAAAAAGCTCTCAGCAGATATAATCAGCCTCAATTTGTAGCTGAACGCTTCCATTATTATAAAAATGAGCAATCTCGGCATGTCTCCATTTCAGCAGAAGGCCAGGCTTATTTAGCATGAGCTCACTCTGACAGCTTAACTAACGGGAAGCATTATCTTCAATCAGAACTCTTTGTGCTCTTCCCCCTGCCTCTGCCATCAGCGTCAGCTCCTATGTGCCCGAGCGCGGAGGTCGTGCTGCGAGCATCTCCGGTAATTCTGGACAAGTACAGGGTGGGTTGAGATACACAGAACAGGGTACAACTAAATTAAACCACCAGGGTTTCATAGAGCAGAAACATTTACATACAAGCACCTGACCTTAGCACCTGTTGGCCCATAACACCAGTTCAAAGATGCCTTATGCATACTTCCTGCAACCAGCTATGTGTGTCAATGTCGAGGAGTTATATCAGAGAGTTACAAACATAGGAAATTAAGTAAAGCAGGTGATCACTAATGACACAAACAGTATCAAAGTATATCGTCATAAAACGTTATGGTTTCAAAACCACTATAATTTTCCTTTTTACGGTTTAAAGTGCTTTTATTAGATATTTTCTTTAGCTGTACAGAGCATAGAGCAACACAGTGATGCCCCTCCCCCACACGATGCTGTGCACTGCTGGTTAGCCAGTTGAAGGTAAGATGCTAGAGTTTTTCCTAGTTTGCAAAACAGAAACATTTGGTTGGAAATATTTTGGCTTGCAGAAAACATGCACAAACTACAAAAGTGCCATCTATCACTGTTTTTAAGGTGACAGCAATTCAAAATAGCCAACTGCAGGGTAGCTAACAGAGCAGATAGCCCAACTAATTAACCAGTAATATCAGCTTGTTATCAGCGTGTTACTCAAAAAACAATAAAACTGGGTAACTAGGCAAAGTTGATTAGAAGAAATGTTTTACTGTCCTGAATCCTGGCAAGGTGAACCTAATCAAACGTGTTTGAACTTATGCATAAAATAAATGTTTTACTGTAATAATTTAGGACGAAAAAGGGAAATAAGTCAGCCTGCCCTATTCTTCAAGCATATCAACACAAAAAGACATGTTGCTGCGAAACGTGAAAGAGCCACATTTGTCTTAGATCATAAAATGATGATATCTCTGAAGCTAAAAATTGCCTTATGATTTAACTTGAAATCTAAATTTGGAAACCACCCACACAACAATTTTTATTTTAACAAAGTGTGGCAAATTTTACTTCTTTAGCTGAAATACAATGACTCATCAGGGACTGAAGGAAAGATTTACTCAGGATTTCCGGTTGTCACAAAGCTGGTTTAGTTTAGTTCTGTTGTCGTTGATTGTTTGTTTAAAACTAATCTAATTGCAGAGTTAAATTCGACATGGTCAATGGTTTCGCTTAAAATTTAAAGGGGCTATTGGCATCTTTGAATGTGACCACATTTCAGAAATCTGAATAGCAGAACTCCAACAAGAGCTAAAAACTTACCACAAGCTTGATTGACTGAGATAATAAATCCGTGCTTAAATCTTCTTAAGAAAACAATTCTTTAATTCCAGCTGAATATATACAAAAGATGTAAAAAAAAAGGTTAGAAAGGAAGCTAAAAATTAAAGTTTTAGCCATTTAGTATTGTTAACTCAATACTCTATGAAACACTCAGAGAAACACTTGCTGTTTTCACTTTAACTTGAGCAACCACAACCACGAGGTTCTATACTTACACATTTCCAGCTCCCACGAATAATCACAGTGAGGGACAAGGTTTGACATAAAATATAAATACATCCTATCGGCCTTTATTTGACATAGATATAGCTTTGTTTGACTGTGCAAATGTCAAATATTCTGACCATTACAAGGAGGTTCTGGAAAAAGTTTTTAATTACAATTCAACAAAATGTTGTTTTTTTTTTTTGCTATTCCTACAGTTTTTTATTTCCTTACAAAATGTTTTATTGCATTTACCAACAACTCCTGTGCAAAAATTTATTAGCAGCTTTATATTTTAGATTTGACCCAGTATAGACATTTCTTTCCTGTATTTATGTGTGTATCCATGTAAATATGGTTTGTTGTTCGCTAGATTAGTTTCACAACCTTCCCATATGTTAGCACCTATCACTAAATAACTTCACTGTGTGATAAACCCTAAAAATAGCACAAACAAACATTGATAGGTTTCCAGTAAAAAGAAATTCTATGCTGTTCAATTTGCTGGAACAGATGCGCTTTTTTTTTTTTTTTAACCACCTACAGACCAGCACTCACAACCACTAAATTTATTTCCAACCCAAACCTAAATGGTTTGCGGTGGTGTTTACTTCCAAAAATACATTTAATAAAACAACTGTGCATTTTCTTAGAAATGTATTGTATTGCTTTAACTTTAAGGCAGTTTTGCATATGCTAGGTGGGAGGCCAAAGGGCATTTAACTGAGTCACAGCATAAGTGAGAAGGCATTAACATATCCATGGCATGCAAGCGCCATCTTTTTTTTTTTTTACCGTTTCCTGTCCGGCAGAGTAGCACTCAGAATTGTTGTCTGAGTGCCAAGAACAGATTTACTTTCACAAGTGGAGCATTAACACTTTAAACCTCTGCTTGATATTTATAAAAGTAACTTTATAAGAAACTGCTTTGGGATTATCCAACTGTTGGACACAGAGACAGAAACAAAAATAAAAAAAATAAGAAGCACGAAAGAGAGAGAGGTGGTGCAAAATGGAAAAGGGGAGAGAAGGAGAAAAGAATGGAGGAGAGAGAGAAGGATGAAGACATGACAAGATAACACCCTGCTTGCTTCTACACCTGCAGAAACATACATAATAGCTTTTTTATCGAAAAGTGCACGTTACTTATGAATGCAAGATGTAATTAGTGGTAAATGCAGCTCAGTATAGAAATTTGTGTATCTGTTAACACCTGAATCTAAACACCTGTGGGTCTGAGTGAGCGTGCTTGTGTATACAAGGTTTCTCCATAAAAAAATGCAATAGTGAGTTTGAGGAGCCACAGACCTGCCCACCTGGACCCGGGATAGATACGGAGCAGATCCGAGCCATAGACATCCAAAAGCCCCCCAGAGCACAGGAAACCCAGGAGAACCATCACCGAGACTACCGCAACCCCCCCAGAGAAGAGCTGGGTAGAGTCCCAGGGGAACCACCGAGCAGCCACAGTGCAGAACCCCAGGGAAGTGAAGCGACAAGCCCACAGGACCCACCAGCAGCCATCTACGCCTGAGCAGATTAGCCATTGACCCAGAGACCTGAGACCCCGGGACACAAGCAGAGGCCCGACAGAGCCCAGGGGTCCAGGCCCTGGCAAGCAGCCATCGGGAGTGAGTCGGCACTCACCAAAACACCCAGCCCTGAACACCGAGAACCACAAGTACACCAGCGGGCAGAGACACCAACCACCGGCAGGTAGTGTGGCAGGGAGGAAATAGGCCCCACATTTGATGGGGGGCCTAAAATGATCCAGGAGAGGGAGCAGTCCAAGACCCAACCTGACACAAAAATCAGGCACACACAGTCACAATAACACATTCCCACCCTCATGTGTACACATAAAAACACACCCATGCACCCAACATAAAGACAAACAACAATGGACGTCGTACACTCACTCACATTCCCCATACATACTCTATACTCCCAGGTCCCGAAGACAGGGACCGCGAAAAGCCCTAGATACTGAGTGGTTTATGCAGTTAAACCATAAAAAAGCTTGTTTTTGCTTTTTCCAAACTTGGACCCAACTGGGTGTTCTATTACGTGTCAGGGATGTAACCCTGGGGGAATGCTGGAGGCAGCAGACCCCCAGGACCCTGCAAGGACAAGCAGGTATAGACGATGGATGGATGGAGGAATAAATAATATATCAGTGTAGCAGCAGCAGGAATAATTCTTTTTCTGTTTTAAGTAAAAGATATTTTCATGTTTTGAACCAATGTTGTGTAACTATCATAAATCTGCATATTTTAACCTAAATATGTAAAATATTTTAACATATCCCCTGAACACAGTTGGTACACTGACTTATGAGCAACAGAACATCTGGTGAATTGGACAGAACTGTCTAGATACAGGAAGGTACATCTCATTTCCTTGACAGATGTGGAGCTCAGGTAATAGGTGTGGATCCACAATCCAACATTGATGGGTTTGGGTGAAATGCAGGGCTAAGTTCTAAGAGTGACTTCGTTCAGAGATAGGGCTGTATCTACACGTGAACGAAGCTAGTTCTCCACTGCACAAATTTAAAGTTCACTCTACTTTTAGAAACTTTCTCATCTTCTGAGGTATTTTGTGGTCATATTTATAATTAAGTCTTAAGATTTATTAAACCTCCTGGTTCCCTTAAAATTTTTGATTTCTTTTTTCATCATAATTTTGTGTGCCATTGACTCCCATTCAAAATATTTTGTATTACATTACAATTACATTTTGATTTGTATTTGTATTTCCTGATGTTAAATTATCCTGAAAAAAGTTTTATTCTTTTCTACTAGATGAAGATATTTTGTCCATTTATGTTAAATCTACCAAGTTTCAAATATTGGATAAAAAAAAAAAATCTACATTTCCATGACTTTCAAGGACTTCACCTAAAAAATGAAACTTTATTAAAATCAATGATGCTCCTGCTGTTGAGACTCACCGGCCTGGATAAAACACCAAGCAAAATTCCAATTTAAACATGTTCCTAAAAAAAAAACTGACTTTAATTACTAAAACTAGAATTTATGTGTTTTAAAATTCATAAATATTTGTTATGCATGGTGAAGAAAGCTAATAATTGCATGAACCAAAAAAAGTAAAATAGATTTCGATGCAAAACATTTCTTTGGCAGCCAATGGCTTTCACTTCCAGTAACTTTACAGGGCCAGTAGAGGTGTGGAGTACATAAACTTAGCCTGTTTTATTGTTATCTGAAGGGTTAAGTTACTTTTTGACTTTTTGTATTCAACCTTATCTTTTAGACTCTTAAAAACATCTTATAAAACACAAAATGTATCTTGTATTATTATTAAAACGAGTCAGCCATTGCACTGATAGACCTTTCATTTGGTGTTTAACCCTTTCTCTCTCCTAGACATAGCAATTGACTGAGCTTTTACTGTAACTAATTATATGTGCTCTGTTTCAGACTCTAACCTTGAGAACTGGCTCAGTGTTTATATGTTCTTTCTTTCTAGGTGAAACGACTAAAGGAGCTACAGGGGTGGACAATGAAACTGAAACACCTGTCATTTTAGTGTGGGAGTTTCATGGCCAAATTGGACCAGCCTGGTAGCCAGTCTTCATTGATTGCAAAATTGCACCAGTAAGAGCAGAGTGTGAAGGTTCAATTAGCAGGGTAAGAGCACAGTTTTGCTCAAAATATTGAAATGCACACAACATTATGGGTGACATACCAGAGTTCAAAAGAGGACAAATTGTTGATGCACATCTTGCTGGCGCATCTGTGACCAGGACAGCAAGTCTTTGTGATGTATCAAGAGCCACGGTGTCCAGGGTAATGTCAGCATACCACCAAGAAGGACGAACCACATCCAACAGGATTAACTGTGGACGCAAGAGGAAGCTGTCTGAAAGGGATGTTCGGGTGCTAACCCGGATTGTATCCAAACAACATAAAACCACGGCTGCCCACATCACGGCAGAATTAAATGTGCACCTCAACTCTCCTGTTTCCACCAGAAATGTCCGTCGGGAGCTCCACAGGGTCGATATACACGGCCGGGCTGCTATAGCCAAACCTTTGGTCACTCATGCCAATGCCAAACGTCGGTTTCAATGGTGCAAGGAGCGCAAATCTTGGGCTGTGGACAATGTGAAACAGGTATTGTTCTCTGATGAGTCCACCTTTACTGTTTTCCCCACATCCGGGAGAGTTACAGTGTGGAGAAGCCCCAAAGAAGCGTACCACCCAGACTGTTGCATGCCCAGAGTGAAGCATGAGGGTGGATCAGTGATGGTTTGGGCTGCCATATCATGGCATTCCCTTGGCCCAATACTTGTGCTAGATGGGCGCGTCACTGCCAAGGACTACCGAACCATTCTTGAAGACCATGTGCATCCAATGGTTCAAACATTGTATCCTGAAGGCGGTGCCATGTATCAGGATGACAATGCACCAATACACACAGCAAGACTGGTGAAAGATTGGTTTGATGAACATGAAAGTAAAGTTGAAGATCTCCCATGGCCTGCACAGTCACCAGATCTAAATATTATTGAGCCACTTTGGGGTGTTTTGGAGGAGCGAGTCAGGAAATGTTTTCCTCCACCAGTATCACGTAGTGACCTGGCCACTATCCTGCAAGAAGAATGGCTTAAAATCCCTCTGACCACTGTGCAGGACTTGTATATGTCATTCCCAAGACGAGTTGACGCTGTATTGGCCGCAAAAGGAGGCCCTACACCAAACTAATAAATTATTGTGGTCTAAAAGCAGGTGTTTCAGTTTCATTGTCCAACCCCTGTACATCCATTAACATTTACTTTTCCTTCCCATAGAAAGTACTCCTGGATCAGTGCTTCTTTGTTCTCTTTGTGTCTCTGCTCTGTTGTCTCAAACCCCCAGTCGGTCATGGCAGATGGCCGCTCACGCTGAGCCTGGTTCTGCTGGAGGTTTCTTCCTGTTAAAAGGGAGTTTTTCCTCTCCACTGTCGCTACATGCATGCTCAGTATGAGGGATTGCTGCAAAGTCAATGCCAGTGACTGTCCACTGTCTCTACATGCTCATCCGGGAGGAGGGAATGCTGCAAGTCACTGACTGGATGCAATATGCTGGGTTTCCTTAGACAGAAAAACTTTTTATCCAATTTGAATATATAACTGAATCTGACTGCACTGTTCAATGATTAGGATTAATTGGAATGTATGTACCTGACTTTTGTGCCTTGAGACAACATGTGTTGTGAATTGGCGCTATATAAATAAAACTGAATTTAATTGAATTTGTCCTCTATTCAGGACAAATAAAACGTCAGTAGCAGTATGAGGAAGAATATTAAAAATGAAGCGGAACAGGAGGCTTCGCAGTGTTGTCAAAAACATTTAGAGAGGTTGAAGCCATCAATTAAAAGAAACGTTCTGCACTTCTCCAGGCCAGTTAGGCGGGTTCAGATCCTGGGAAGTCACACCCACACACTCTTGTACAGTGAGTGCTGACTTCTTCCAGCTGGTCACAGACATATTCTGCCAAGATGCAAGACAAACAAGGTTAAAAAAAAAATGCTTCTCCTAACTTCCATAGCTTTGACTGAACTGTCTGAGGCAGTTAGCTTTGTTTGCTCAGTAGACTGTTTACATAGGGGACATGAGTTGAGAATGTCATGGTCCGTATGTGTCTGTTTATTCATTCGCTGCTGGATGTACAAAGAACAGTCTCTCTGGTATAATAAAGTTTATCTCATGTTGCTGTGTGGCTAATTTACATTATTAGCGCCGTCATACAAAGTTGTTACCGTGGTATTAGTTTACTTTTGGAGTGTTTGGTAAATAAACAGAACTTTCTCAGCTCCTGGTCCAAATCACGAGAAATAGCAAGGGGAAAATTTTAAATCAACGGGATCTAATTTCCTTCAGAACAGCTCTATTTTAGGCTCAACTGATCAAGTCATGATAGAAAGGAGTGCACTTATATACTTGTAGGCCAATTTGATTTCTTTCCCTGTCATGGGACCTGTGTCAAAACACTTCCTGAAGGTACCGTTGAAAGGAAGTCTGGCATCTGCTGTTGGTGAAATATTTACATTTTCAACCAAAAGAGTTCATGGCAAAGGGCAAGATATTATGACAAAGTGGAAATAGGGCCACCATCGGATGGTTTAGCAAAAAGAAACAAATGTGAGAGAAATATGCAACTGTGGCTGGTAAAGCAGATGCTAACAAAAATGGGAACTTCTGCATGATGCCATATAGTAAGATAAAAGCTTTTCAACATAACCAAAAGACTGACAAAACTGAGAAGCCTTAATTTTTTTTTTCCATTTTGTTTCATTCAACAGCATTACTTTACAAAGTTGTGAAAAAGTATTTACCTCCTTACAGATCTTCTGTTTTAGGTCACGATTAAGTGTTCAACATCAAACATCTTATCAAAGACAACCAAAGCAATCACAAAATATCGTTTTCAAATTATGATTTTAGGGGTTTTCAAGCATGAACATCAGTCACTGCAGCATTTCAATTCGATTCAAGTCTGAACTTTAACTTGGCCACTCCAAAGCCTTAATTTTTCTTTTCTCAGCCATTCAGACGTAGATTTGCTGGTGTCTGTTGGATAATGTCCTGCTGCAAAACCCAAATGTCCTGAGCTTAAGGTCACAGGATTTGTTTTTGTTTTTTTGCGCTGGACAGCAGAATTCAGATCCCTTTATTATGGCAAGAGGTCCAGATCCTGAAGTAGTGAAGCTGCACCAGACTATAACACCACCACCACTATGTTTGAGTGTTCGTATGATGTTCTTTTGATCACTAATCTGTTTGATTTGGATCAGAACACTTTCAGAAATGACGCTGCAGTGTTGGTTATCGTGAAGTGGAATGAAATTTATTGGATGTGTCAAACTTCTTTAACAAATAAAAAACTGAAAAGTGGGGCGTGCAATATTATTCGGCCCCTTTACTTTCAGTGCAGCAAACTCACTCCAGAAGTTCAGTGAGGATCTCTGAATGATCCAATGTTGTCCCAAATGACTGATGATGATAAACAGAATCCACCTGTGTTTAATCAAGTCTCCGTATAAATGCACCTGCTCTGTGATAGTCTCAGGGTTCTGTTCAAAGTCCAGAGAGCATCATGAAGACCAAGGAACACACCAGGCAGGTCCGAGATACTGTTGTGGAGAAGTTTAAAGCTGGATTTCGATACAAAAAGATTTCCCAAGCTTTAAACATCCCAATGAGCACTGTGTAAGCAATTATATTGAAATGGAAGGAGTATCAGACCACTGCAAATCTACCAAGACCCGGCCGTCCCTCTAAACTTTCACCTCGAACAAGGAGAAGACTGATCAGAGATGCAGCCAAGAGGCCCATGATCACTCTGGATGAACTGCAGAGATCTACAGCTGAGGTGGGAGAGTCTGTCGATAGGTCAACAATCAGTCGTACACTGCACAAATCTGGCCTTTATGGAAGAGTGGCAAGAAGAAAGCCATTTCTCAAAGATATCCATAAAAAGTCTCATTTAAAGTTTGCCACAAGCCACCTGGGAGACACACCCAACATGTGGAAGAAGGTGCTCTGGTCAGATGAAACCAAAATCGAACTGTTTGGCCACAATGCAAAACGATATGCTTGGCGTAAAAGCAACACAGCTCATCACCCTGAACACACCATCCCCACTGTCAAACATGGTGGTGGCAGCATCATGGTTTGGGCCTGCTTTTCGTCAGCAGGGACAGGGAAGATGGTCAAAATTGATGGGAAGATGGATGGGGCCAAATGCAGGACCATTCTGGAAGAAAACCTGTTGGAGTCTGCAAGAGACCTGAGACTGGGATGGAGATTTATCTTCCAACAAGAAAATGATCCAAAACATAAAGCCAAATCTACAATGGAATGGTTCACAAATAAACGTATCCAGGTGTTGGAATGGCCAAGTCAAAGTCCAGACCTGAATCCAATCGAGAATCTGTGGAAAGAGCTGAAGACTGCTGTTCACGAACGCTCTCCATCCAACCTCACTGAGCTCGAGCTGTTTTGCAAGGAAGAATGGGCAAGAATTTCAGTCTCTCGATGTGCAAAACTGATAGAGACATACCCCAAGCGACCTGCAGCTGTAATTGCAGCAAAGGGTGGCGCTACAAAGTATTAACGCCACGGGGCCAAATAATATTGCACGCCCCACTTTTCAGTTTTTTATTTGTTAAACAAGTTTGACACATCCAATAAATTTTATTCCACTTCATGATTGTGTCCCACTTGTTAATTCTTCACAAAAAAATAGAATTTTATATCTTTATGTCTGAAGCCTGAAATGTGGCAAGAGGTTGACCAGTTCAAGGGGGCCGAGTACTTTCGCAAGGCACTGTATTTATGATTTAACAAGAGTGGTAATATGTATTCACATGTAGCCAGGTTACTTTCTATAGTCTTTTAAACTTACTATATAACATCATCATTTGAAAAGTGCCTTTTGTATTTTTACAGGTTATCTTTGTCTGACGCTAACATTTGTTTAATGGTCTGAAGAATCTGGGTGGCAAAAAAGCAAAAACAGAAGAAAACTGTAAGGGGGTACATACCGTTTCACAGCACTGCAAGTCACTGCTGTTACATCAAGCAACCCATTTTTACAGCTTATGGGGAAAAAGGCCTCCATATAAAATGGAACAAGAAAAATGTCTGTGTGAACGCTAGTTGTCTGTCAAAGCAGGAACTGGGAGGCGTTCAGGGCTGACCTCTGAGGGCAAGGACTTCCCAAAGCCCCTCTGCAAAACAACTGCCGACCCGGCAGCTGACAGAGGGACACAGACCACTGTTGCCACTCTCCACTGCCTGCCTTCAAAAGCCACAGTCTTCTCCCCCCCATTACATCTTCCTCCTGAGCACCATCAACGAAGGCAAGAAACTGAAACCGTGTAAAACCTTGTGAAACCGTAAGCGGTGAGAAAGAAGACTAAGAAGCAGATATTACCTTGCCGATATGATCTGTCTGGAATGTGGCAGTGCCTTACTGAATTTGAACAGACACGTTCCTAATGTCAGACACAACAGACGAATGGGAAAGTTTAGCAAAGCAGTATGGTTCTGGCTTTAGTACAGAAGCTGTTTACAGAGTCCCACAAAGCATGTGTGATTCATACGGTATGAACTATACAACTCAAACATGCATAATTCATTCAGCAGACTTACAGTGCCTTGTGAAAGTGTTAATACCCCTCAAACTCTTGAACTTTATGACATTACACAACAACAAAATCTATAGGATTTCATTCGAATCTCATATGATAGACAAAAACAAAGAAGTGGAAAATTGTTGAGTGGAATTAGAAAAATACATGGTTTTCAAAGTTTTTAAATAGTATAAACGTTGGAAAGTGTGGAGTGCTTTGTATTCAGCCTCCTGAGTTCATTCTTTTTAAGACCACCTTTCACTTTAGTTACAGCTACAAGTCTTTTGTGATGCGTTTCTACCAGCTTTTCATCTAATGAGTACAATTTCTGCTCAGTTTTGAATGCAAAATAACCAGAGCTCAGCTAGATTGAATAGAAAGCGCTTGTAAATGAATGCCCAGGACTTGTCAAAGAATCTCAGTTTCATTTTGGTCTGGACTTTGGCTTGGCCATTCTAACATGAATATGCTTTGATCTAAACGCTTCCATTGTAGCTCTTCCTCTGTGTTTATGGTCATTGTCCAGCTGGAAGGCAAAAAATCCACCCAACGACCCAGTTTCAAGTCTTTTGCTGCCTCTAATATGTTTTCCTCCAGGGTTGGCTTATATCTTTCCATTGACGCTGACCAGCGTCTTTGGATCTGCTAAAGAACAACATCCCCACAGCATAATGCTGCCACCACCATGTTTCACAGTGATGTGTTCAGGTTGATGTGAAGTGTTGGTCTTTGTGATATTGTTTTTTTCACTGATGCTCTCTAACAAACCTTTCAGGCTATCACGGAACAGCTGGATTTATACTGAGACTAAATTAACACACACAGGTGGATTCTATTTACCAATTAAATGACTTCTGAAGATAATTCGAAGGACTAGATTTTATTTTATTAAGGATTTCAGCCAAACAGGGCTGAATTAAAATGTGAATGTAGTTATTTATGTTGGTGTATCACATAAAAAAATGCATAAAAAAGAAGATAATTAATTTTTAAATTTTTTGTTTATTTTTGCAATGCAATACATGAAACCAGAGAACCTGTCTGTTATGCAAAGCTATAAATAGGAGGTTATTAGGGGTTTTAATAAAGGATTGATGATGAACAATGCTGTTCTACCACTGACTGATGAGCAAAATGACCTTATATGAACTATGCAAGAGCTACTGGGTAGAAGTGCCTGATTCCTCAGTTGTTTTCATGTTTCTTGTGCTTTTTCTGGCCATTGTTCAAATAAAGCAAGCAGGCCACTCCCACTGAGCCCTGAAAAACACTCCCACCTCTGGAACATTAATCAACCCCCGAAGAAGAGAGAAACCTCAACCAAGTGATTCATTTGGACCACGACCATTTTCTTTTTTTGTTTTCTTGCATTTTGGAAGTGCAGCGAGTGTGAAAATTGACTACACATGTCCCCAATGCTGCTGTCACATGCTCGAGGGTGGAAGGACACAGCAAGTTTATACTCATCATGTGTTTATGCTTGCAAGTGGCATGCTGCAGAGTGAGTGAGTCACCGCTGGGACCTAATTGCGTTTGTAAACAATTAGACAGCCTTTAACAAGAACTGGGCAAGCGTGCATGTGTATGAAAACACTGTATCCTATCTTTTCCAGAAGCAACCATCAGGGTTGCTGCTTTGCATGCGATTTGCATGCCCAACCTGAAGCAGTGATAACCAGTTCTACTATCAGCAGCTATGAACTTGCGTGTCTTTGTATTTTGGATATATGATCATGGGAGGTCACACAAACACAACTTCTTAATACAACAACAAGGCATTTCTCTAAGTACTTATTAACAAACACTGGTCTAGTCTTGCTCAGGAACAAGGAGTTGCATATTGACAAGGAAGGTGTTATAGATTAAAAATCATCTCCACTGTAGCAAATAATCTTCTACAGGTTGCACATTACAGACAGTTGCAGCTTTGTAAAAAAAATGCAATCCTGACATTTTCTCCAACCCGATCAAGCTTGCTACCCAACACACCTCCAGGCTGGCCTTTCTGAGATATCTGAAAATATCCTAGTGCATTAACCTAACTACGTCAGATGACAGTAATACTGGTGAGTAAATGGCCCTGATTGTCCATAGTCTGGCTTTAAGTGGAAGGAATTTCAGATGGACAGATTATCACATTCACAAGTCGGCCTGCTCTGGACACCATCTCATGACTCGGTTTTCTGGCAGAAACAGTGTTAGTGAGGATGTTTTTAGGTTTGTACGCAGGGTGAGAAAGGCTCATAGCACTGTTCCCTTGCCTACAGGCCAATTTTCCCTCCCTCTTGTTGTTTATCTAAAGTTCTGTAGCCAAGCAGGTTTTCCCCCCTTCTCTTACTATTGCAGCTGCTGATCCATACTGTCCACATGGGTTTCTGTGTAAACATGGGCCAGCTCTAAGTGGAAAACAATGACAAAATGACAGGATGGGCTGCATTTGAAGACATTCAAAGATGGATTTCCAAACGAAACACAGAGATGACATCATGGTAAAGTCAGCTAGTTGGGAATATGGAGGGGGGCTCAGTAAAGCAACACCATACATAAACAACGGACAGCTGTATTTATAGGAGATTGTCACGTGGTTCTATCTGCCTCCATAAATCCTATTATCTGATTTGCAGCCATTCTCCTGCCCAGCACCCAACAGAAGGCACAGCTTTGGCTTATCAAAACGCTCAAACCCTGTGCATTTAACACCGCTGTTGTGACTTGGCTGAGACAAAACTGGTCACATCTTTGCTTGATTAGACATTACCTCATCAGAGGCAGATAATGCAAAATGACCATCAGAAAGCCCTTTATTCATAGACAATTGTCTGGTATTAATCCGGCCTAAACCCAAATTATGATAGGACCTCCACTTTGCAAAATAATGCATGTTCAAAGTGAAATTCAAAGATAAACAACAGTTGCTTTTGTGCAGCAGGAGACAGTGAGATGCACCTGCTCCAGCGTGACACCACTTATCTAAGATGCAGATGAACAACAAACACAATTTGACATAAAGGGAGCAAACCAAGAGAAGGAAAACTGGGTTACCTCTGTGCCAAACTTCTAAACACAGAAACTAAAGCGGAAGTGTGCCTCACTCACATATCTCCTCAGCTTTTTCTCCGGGGGTGATTTCCTCAGCCACCCCTGAAAGACGATTTCTCCTCCGCTCATGTTTTCCCAGAGTGCGCTGCTGCTTTCTGCTGCTGCTGCTTCTTCTCGCTCTCAAAGTGCAGTCTGCCACTAACGCATGACGGCTCGCCCGTTCAAAGCGCTGCTGTCGATGCTCGGTTCTGTCTGCTGCAGTCCGCTCCCCCCATTTCAAATCAGAGCAGGAAACAAGGTCGGAGATGGGAGCAAGTCGGTCCCTGTGGGGCGCAGCGCAAAGATTCGTCGGCGCGCAAAAACACTGGCAAGCGGACTATGAAAGTAGGCACGGCCGGGTGACGTTGAGCCGCGGGTGGAAACTAGTTAACTGATGCAGAGCGAGGAAGTATCTGTCTTGGGTTTGTTTTCCCAACTCATGCCACGCCCACCGCACAGAGCGAGGGATGGGCTGCTGGGATGAACAGGATGGGAAAACAGCTTGCAGATATTAAAAGAAAAACGTAACAAGGTAAACTAATTTGCATAACTGAAAAACATTACATCAGAACTAGTAAAATAATATATATAGTATTTTGAAAAACCTTTGTAAAAAAGTTTTATAGAGAAGGTTGCCAAATACTTTCCACATATCGCTCAACAAATAAAAAGTCCCTAAATATGCCCCAAAAATACTAAATTATCAATTTTAACAGTAGTCTTCTTAATAATTATGTCGCATGCTGCCATTGGAAGAAATAGGAAAAAGCACCCCCTTGTGGTTGGATGACAGCTGCTAGTAAATACAGGGCCCCACAGAAGTATTCACACCCCTCAAACCTTTTCACTCTTTAGGTCACAACCTCCAGCTTCAACGTGTTTTATTTGTATTTTATGTGATAGACCAATACAAGGTAAGGTTTTCAATAGTTTTTACAAAAAGAAAATAGAAAGGTTATTCAGCCCCGTACTCCGATATCCCAAAATAAAATCCAGTGCTGCCAAATTTAGGTAGTCTTTCAATCAATTAATGTAGCTATTCTGTGAAGGCATCAGAGGATTGTTAGGGAACAAACAGCATCATGAAGACCAAAAAACTCACCAGAAAGGTCAGGGATAAAGTTGTGCAAAAATTTAAAACAGTTATGTTTTAAAACAATAAAACCAGAATAAAATGTCCAATATTTAGGAAACCGTGTATCATGTCCCTTCCTCTTAACAATTATGCGCTACTTTATTTAGCCTATAACATACAATTTCAATAAAATACATTCAAGTTTGTAGCATCCCAAAAGCTTTGCAGTTAAAACTAAAGTGGAAGGTGATTCTAAGTGGTGAATAGAAAATGACGAAATTTAGAACAGTGTAACGGCTATGCATATTCTTGAAAGGCATTGTGTACTGTTGGAGGGAAAAAAAACAAGCTTAACAGGCCAGCGATCAACCAACGAACCAACCCAAAAATATTAAAAAGACAAAAATGCCGAAAACACATTACTGGTGTGGAAAGATTTAGAAAAAAAGACTTGAACACCTAAATATAAAAAAAAAACAATAATAACCATATGTGGCTCTCATTTGAATTTTTATTAAATGGCAGAAACATCTATATGAATACATCCAACAGATTAGACACAAGCAATCATGATTTTATAAGAGGCAAGAATGTGAAAATCTTGGGAAAGGAATCACATCTTTTATATTGTCAACTCCAAGAATGCACTGTAAATATCGCTCAAATCCCAGTCCAAAGCCACCATGGGGGACGGAGCCAAAACGTCTTAAATCCAGATACCTACAAACAAAACAAAAAAATCATAAAAATGTCAATGAAATGTCTGATTTTTAAGAAAATATTGGTAATGCAAATTTATTGCTTATTTTATGATGTTTTTACCAGCTGTAGGTGTCCTCCAATCCAACCCTAAAAAAGAAAGTAATTACTGTGTAAATAATCAGAGATCAAAATATCTATCTATCTATCTATCTATCTATCTATCTATCTATCTATCTATCTATCTATCTATATGCATTTTTGTGTTTGAAGTGCAACATGTTTAGGAACATAGAAAATTAAGTGGAACCCTGGTCTGTTAATTGAGGTTTAAAGACATTTACAGGGGTTGGACAATGAAATTGAAACACCTGTCATTTTAGTGTGGGAGGTTTCATGGCTAAATTGGACCAGCCTGGTAGCCAGTCTTCATTGATTGCACATTGCACAAGAGGAAGCTGTCTGAAAGGGATGTTCGGGTGCTAACCCGGATTGTATCCAAACAACATAAAACCACGGCTGCCCAAATCACGGCAGAATTAAATGTGCACCTCAACTCTCCTGTTTCCACCAGAACTGTCCGTCGGGAGCTCCACAGGGTCAATATACACGGCCGGGCTGCTATAGCCAAACCTTTGGTCACTCATGCCAATGCCAAACGTCGGTTTCAATGGTGCAAGGAGCGCAAATCTTGGGCTGTGGACAATGTGAAACATGTATTGTTCTCTGATGAGTCCACCTTTACTGTTTTCCTCACATCCGGGAGAGTTACTGTGTGGAGAAGCCCCAAAGAAGCGTACCACCCAGACTGTTGCATGCCCAGAGTGAAGCATGGGGGTGGATCAGTAATGGTTTGGGCTGCCATATCATGGCATTCCCTTGGCCCAATACTTGTGCTAGATGGGCGCGTCACTGCCAAGGACTACCGAACCATTCTTGAGGACCATGTGCATCCAATGGTTCAAACATTGTATCCTGAAGGCGGTGCCATGTATCAGGATGACAATGAACCAATACACACAGCAAGACTGGTGAAAGATTGGTTTGATGAACATGAAAGTGAAGTTGAACATCTCCCATGGCCTGCACAGTCACCAGATCTAAATATTATTGAGCCACTTTGGGGTGTTTTGGAGGAGCGAGTCAGGAAACGTTTTCCTCCACCAGTATCACGTAGTGACCTGGCCTCTATCCTGCAAGAAGAATGGCTTAAAATCCCTCTGACCACTGTGCAGGACTTGTATATGTCATTCCCAAGACGAATTGACGCTGTATTGACCGCAAAAGGAGGCCCTACACCATACTAATATGTTATTGTGGTCTAAAACCAGGTGTTTCAGTTTCATTGTCCAACCCCTGTAGATGCAATTAGAAAAAAATCTGACTTGTTTAATCTCATGCCTTTAAACTTTTCTCTGTCATTAATTTAGGAATGCAATTTTTGTGAGACACTGCTTATAAGTAGAGACGTATTGAGTAATCGGTTCATGACTGGAATTGTCCGAGATTCAGCTCGGTCGGCCCTGACCGGCTTGTTAGAAAGTCAAAAATCCAAAGTTTTTATAATCAGTGAACGCATATAACAGGAAGGTTGAATGGAATACAGCAAAGTTGCTCTGTTCTATCATTCTGAGCTTTCAACCTCTGTAATGGAAGATGCTGTAATTGCAAATAAGGGCAGCCTTTTTGAAAACGCACAGACTGATCAGATGATAAAGTCAGATTAAAAGTATCAGAAAGGGCAAAAAATTTTTATTGCTGTTCTTATATCTTTTTGTATAACCTTTTTAAAACACAGTAGAAATCATAAAAATGAAAATGTGCATTCCAAAAACTTCAGATCAAAAATTAGCACAAATCTCAAATCAGTGCATCTCCTCCTATAAGTGACCTGTTCCTTATTCTAATCAGCCATAAAAAGTTTTGTAAATTCAATGCAAACCACTGCATAAGCACTGGTCTGCAGCTTTTTCCTTCAGTATGCATTCTTACTGTTTCAGCCGAGCCATCAGCAGATCCAGCCTCTCCTCTCTCAGCGAGCCCCCGCAGAGCTCTCCAACTCCTGGCACGAGAAGGTCCACTGCAGCTGCCTGCGCACAAACAGCAAAAGTCAGCTAAGATGTGCAAATCACCGCTAAGGCCCAACTGGGATTACAAGGGGAGCAAATGAGCTGTGAAATCATGGCATCTCTCTGAGATTCCTATACAATATAACCACTTCTTACTGTATGCTTGGGATGGTCCTGATTGTCTTTTGCGTAAAAAGGCTTCAGGTCATAGGGATAATCGGTGACAAAGACTGGAACATTTCCGCAATGTTTCACCAGATACTTCTCATGCTCTGTCTTAAGGTCACAGCCCCACTGTAGAAAAGAAAAGATAAGATAAGGTCAGGGAGGACATCTGTAGCAGGAGATATAAACAGAAATCTGTAAATAAACAATTCCACCTACATCTGTGCGGAAGGTGAATTTCTCAGAGTGGCGGTGTAGAATTTCTATAGCCTCAGTATAAGTAATCCTTTCAGAAGATAGCATTACACTGTCAACCTCGGAGATCTGACTTTATTTTCCTATGATTCAGTTTTAACATGAACAGAAACACTCACACAGGGAAGCTCTTGTTCAGCATGGCCTCTATGGTGTCCTTGAATTATATGAACACAGCAGAAATGGAACATTATCAAAAGTTATTATGAGAGTTTGGAGAAAAGATCCAAGTTAGAAACGTCCTTCAGGACTCACCCTGTGTCCAGGAGTCACATGCCGGTGAAACAAATCCACGTCCTCCACACAGTGAGCCAACACATGCTCGGTGGCAGACCTGAACATGTCCTCCATGACCTAAACAGCAGGCCAGGTTTAATAATTAAAAGTTTTCAGGTGCTACTGTTAACAAGAATAACTTAGTCACACTGGGTATTTTTTTAATCTATTTTTCTTAGGAGACAGTGATTATTTCATATGTTTGTGAACTACGATAATAATGTTTTGAACTTGCTTAGACACCAAAATGTACAGAAATTATATGCTTTTAGAAAAAAAAAGCAAAAAAAAAAAACGTGTATTCAATGCCAGAGTTATACATACACTCATCATCAACATTAAAGTCATATGATCTCTGGCTTTTAATGAGGCATTTAAAACTGTTCTTTATTCAGGGTGAAAAGACAATACAACATACAACTTAAATTATCGTTTAAAACAATAATTTGTTGTACAACTAATAAGATATAACTTTAATCTAAACAGTTTTAACATTATGAGTACAATCTCCACTACACTGCTTAGAAAATTAAAGGAACACCTTAAAAACACATTGGATCTGAATTAGGAGAAAAAATGTTGGAAAAAATGTTGGATATCCATACTGATATGGAATGGGTGATGTGTGTGGAACAAAAGGTGCCACATCATTTGATGAAAATGATCAACTAACAGAAGGCTAAGTCTCAAATCACTAAGAAATTGTAACTGTAAAACTGATGCTGCAGGCTGGTCCAATTTGCTGAAATGTCATTGCATGGTTCTCAGTAGTTTGCATGCCTTCCAGATGCTTGCATGCACGCCTGACAGCATCAAGGGGCTCTCCCTATGAGATGACAGATGGTGTCTTGGGGTATCTCCTCCCAGATCCTGACCAGAGCATCACTGAGCTCATGGACAGTCTGAGGTGCAACCTGGTGGCGTCGGATGGACCTAAACATGATGTCCCAGAGACGTTCTATTGGATTTAGCTCAGGGAAGCATAGAGGCCAGTCAATGGTATCAGTTCCTTCATCCTCCAGGAACTGGCTGCATACTCTTGCCACATGAGGCTGGGTATTATCATGCACCAGGAGGAACCCAGGACCCACTGCACTAGCAAAAGGTCTTACAACGGGTCTTAGGATTTCCTAATGGCAGTCAGGGTGCCAACGTTCAGGTACAGGTCTGCGACCGGGACTGACACACCACCAAACCAAACAACGTTGCAGGCAACAACATTGTTCAGCAATGTTGAGGGTATTCAGCTATTTCAAAATTGCTTTAGCAGAAACTTTCCAACAAAATATTTCACAGCTGAAGAGTTCAGAGCAGCATAAACTAATTATTGTCTTAGGTTTGCATAGAATATGGATATTTTATTATGCTTTTCGTACAATCTTAAAAACTGAGAACCACAGATCGTAACTCTGGGCACCAGAGGAAAAACAAAAAGAATAAATTAACAACATCGCCATGCAATCAACTGTAGAGAAACTGTTTTTTTATGTCAGCAGGTAATGTTTCTTGTTGACCAATCTGCAATCTGTGTGTTTCAACATAACCATAGAGTACCAGCTCAGCTCATTTGGTACCTTTGACTAAAGCAAAAAACAAAAAAAGATTTCTGTACAATTTGTGTTAAATTATCGTCAGTAAAAAATGAAAATAATAAGGTTGGACAGTATGCCCTCCTCATAATCCTACCAGGCTCTAGTGTGTAAACTTTATTTCTAGTAGCAATATTTAAAAGACAGAATTTTTTTTTGAAAGGGGAGAATAATTAATTAACTGAAAAAATATGTCAATCAGAACAGAAAATAAAGTGCTGCTTGAAGCAGTTACAACATTGAGTTTTACTTTCATTAAAAAATAAAATACCCTTATTTCTTTACCTTCAGACTGCAAGAACAGCTTCATCTGTCATCTCCTTGTGTATCCTTCAGTGCCTCGTTGTAATTTTACAGTGTTTTTATCTTCAAATGATGAAAATAGCTTGGTTTTTTTTTACCTTTAGAGGCAACAGCTTTTCTGCATATTTTGCAGGATACTGTGCTTTGTTGACACTGTGCCCCCCTGTATAAAATCACTTTGGTCACTAAAGTAGCTTCTGGAGGCTAAATCCCTGCTCTCAAGTGCCTCAGTGGGTCCCCTCTGTGAGTTGACCCAGTTTGAGTCAATAGGTGTAATTAACTCCAGCATATTGGAGCTTTAACATATGAGATGAGTCTATAACAAATGGATGTACTTGTTAAATAATGCATTTTCTTTCTAGAAGAATAACATAGTGTACCTTGGTGAGATCCTCTAAGGATTCAGTGAAGGAGATCTCTGCCTCAACCATAAAAAACTCAGCCAGGTGGCGTCTGCTTTGGGAGTTCTCTGCTCGAAAACTTGGCCCGAATGTGTAGACCTTGGAAAAAGCCCTGCAGACATATAAGCAACAAAAAGTATTAGCTCAACTCCCTGGTGTAGCATATGAACTGAAGTGACATCCCATTCTTAAACCACAGGGTTCAACATGACAGTGGTCCACCCTCATAACAGCTTCAACTACCCTGGGAAGGCTGTCCTCAAGGTTTAGGGGCGTGCTCATGGAAATTTTTGGCCATTCTTCCAGAAGCACATTCAGTGCTCTCAGTCTCCAATCTAATTCATCTCCAAGTTGTTCTATCGAGTTGGAGTCAGGACTCTGTGCAGGCCAGTCAAGCTCATCACACCAAACTCTCTCATCCATGTCTCTATGGACCATTGCTTGTGCACTGGTGCACGCAGTGACGTTGGAAGAGCAAGGGGCCATCTCCAAACCATTCCTACAAAGTTAGGAGCATGGAATTGTCCAAAATCTCTTGATATGTCGAATCATTCAGTTATTTTCACTGGAGCTAAGGGGGCTAAGCTCAGGTCCTGAAAAACAACCCCACAGCATAATCCACCCTCCACCAAACTTTACACTTGGCACAACATAGACAAGTATCGTTCTCCTGGCAACTGCCAAATCCAGACACGTCCATCAGATCGCTGCATCCAACGCATCAGATCACTGCATCCAACGCTTTGCATTGCGCTAGGTGAAGTATGGCTTGGATGCAGCTACTCGGCCTTGGAAACCCATTCCGTGAAGTTCTCTACTCACTATTCTTGAGCTAATCTGAAGGCCACACCAAGTTTGGAGGTCTGTAGCGGTCGACTGTGCAGATAGTTGCCGACCTCTGCGCGCTTTGTGCGTCAGCATCCGCTGCGCCCACTCTGTCAGGTTACGTGGTCTACCACTTCGTACCCAAGTTGCTGTCGTTCCCAATTGCTTCCAGTTTCTTTTAATACATCTGACAGTTAACAGTGGAATATTTAGGAATGTGGAGAAACAGTCTGCATGCCTAGGTGGTCGATTTTATACACCTTTGGCCTTGGAACTGTTTGGAACACCTGATTTCAATTATTTGGATGGGTGGTGAAGAAACGTACACACAAATACATATACAAAATACCAATACATACAAGATGCTCACCCTGAAATGACCTCTAAATGAAGCTGTCCTGATACAGTCAAAAAGGCAGGTACAGAGAAAAAGTCCTCATCATCCACATAATCTGGACCCGATGGCTGTTGTAAAAATATATATATTTTTTAATCATTTAAACCATTGACAGTATTTCTTTGTATCACATTAGAGCTAAGCATGATTTATAATGTAAACCATTGTATTCAGACACTCACCTCTACTCTAAAGAGCTCCCCTGCCCCTTCACAATCATTTGAGGTGATGATAGGAGTGTGAATCTGTACAAAGCCATTATCCTGATGGCAAGCAAACAACATATTAACATATGATTTGCAATAATTAAGAAAAACCCCTGAACTAGGTCCTTACTTTGAAGTACGAATGAATTGCTGCTGTGGCCTCACTTCGTATCCTCAGCAGGGAACTGAAGGCATTCGTTCGACACCTGAGATGAGGAAGCTTGCGGATATATTCAAGGTTGTGTCTCTCCTTGATTTTAAATGGAAAATCCTGTGGATAAAAATGATACAATAATCTAAAAGCTAAGAAATAAAAGGTCGTTCAAAGTGCAAAACATAATTGTGGGGTGTTTTTTCTTACTATAGGGTTACATTCTCCAACTACACGGATTTGCTCTGCCTCCAGTTCCACTGGCTGCTTTTGATGAGGACTCTTCTTAAGAACACCAGTGACTTCAACAGCACTGCCAAATGTAAGCAACCTTTAATTTGAGGAAAAATTAAATAAAATATCAGGAAATGAGTTACAGAAATTAGGTAATGTACTGTCTATTCATACTTCACGTTGCTGCTGATACACCTGAATTTCCCCACTATGGGATGATAAAGGATACTTTAATTATATTCTATTTAACCAGGAAATAACCACAGGGATTTAAAAATCTCATTTACACGGGTTTCCTGGTCAAGATCACAGCAAACAACTAAAATATAATACACACATAACAATTAAATGGTATAAAACACAAAGGTCACAAATACAAAAACAATAAAGTTGTACTGTAAGGAAAGCTGAACTGCTTACGGATCATTCAGTTTTGCCCCAGCAACAATTTGCAGTGACTGCAAGGAGCTTCCATCATTCACATGGAGAAAGATGTTGTCCTTCTGAGGTCTGACAGACCTTACCCATCCCTGCAACAAAGACGTTTAGATTATATCCGATCCTTTTGGCAAAGCAAGAATATCAAAAAGTCAAAACCCTCAGTGTTTGAAAGTAAATTACATTAAAATTATGGGGCTATAAATTGTGCAAAACAGCTGCAAGTCATAAATAATAAACGAAATACTGATACCTGGACTTTCACATCTGATCCTAGCTCCGCCCCTGAAAGTGCTTCAGATACTCTCAGTTTGGTTGAAGTCTTCTTACAGTAACGTCGAAATCCCACCAAGAAAATAGCCCGACAAAATGATTCGGCTGCAGCTGACACGGAGAACCTCTGAACTGCAGCATGAAACATTACTTCCAGCCCTGCACCTTCCCGCGGAAGAAAACTCTATAACCAAAATATATCACGACAACAGGAACAAAGAGGAAACAACATATTTCGGGTTTCTGTCCCCAAAGATCTTCCCTTCAGTTGACTTTCAGCTCTCACGCGGTGACAGTGTGTATTATTTCCTGTTTACGTCTGTCGCCATACGTTCAACTGCATCACGTGGGTGTTAACAGACCAATCAGATTTCTCCACAAGTTAAGCGTTGTGGGAGCTGTAGTTTTATTAATAGAAATAATAATAATAAGCAGAATAATAAGAACAGGAAAAAGAATTTTATTACTATTATTATTATTATTATTATTATTATTATTAGTAGTAGTAGTAGTAGTATTTGTATTAGTTGTAGTAGTAGTAGTATAAGTAGTATAAGTTGTGTTATTATGCTGATATGACTTTTTGGTATATTTTTAAAAAATAATTGTTCAAATTGTTCATTGTGCAAATTGTTTATAGAGATTAATAACAATAAAATTTATTTGTTTTTTAATGCTTCTTACAGCAGCAGATTAAAGAAAGAGTTCTATATTAAGAGCTATTGTTTTCTTTTAACAATATCTCAATATATGGCTCTGATTCAAGGTAAAAGAAAATAAAAATAATATTGGAATTAGGGTTGCTTTGCTAAAACATGCCTGGTTCAAATGGATTCAGACATGGTCTGAAATAACACAAACATGGTTGGGCTATGGGTTTAACTCAACATGCTGGGTTAGGTATAGTGCAAAATGGAGGATTATGGAAAATAATGAGGTTCCTTCTAATCTTTTCTGAAAATCGTCAAACTAGGTCACAATTTTTGATCCAGTGTTTTTGCTTAAAACTACCCAACTTCTGTCCCAAGAGCATAAAACCTGCATTTTGGTTACAGATATAATCCAGCAGTTTTTTGAGTATTGCTGTAAAATATGTCCTCTCCTAATTAGCTTTACGACCAATTCTTGTCAAACCTGGCTACCATTAGCTTGAACAAAGTACTTAGCAAATAAAAGCCTAATGTTGTCTTAAGTAAACAAACTTGTTTCATAAAATAAAGTCATTAACTCAACTCACTGATGCACAACTACTTTATGTTAATGTGTCAACAGGAGTAGCAAAAGATTAAGTTACCATGCTTGTACCAAAGCATAAAAAAACATAAAAAGATCTACGTTTAGGGCAAAGCATTCATACAAAACCATTAAGTCAAAAAGTAAGACCCAGTGTGTTTAGTGTGTGACATCATTCTGCATATACCGCCATTTTGAGTTATAGCACAGCCTGATCGAACTTCATTCAGCTTCTTCCACAGGATGAAATAGAACAGGATTTCACTATCATTGTTTCACACGATAAAAATGGTTTAGCAGCTCTCATGCATATCACACGCATACATATACAAAAAATATACACAGAAAAAAAGTACCAGAGATAGCAAAACAAAGGTTAGCAGCAATCAGGATATTTACTACATTCTAGACATAAGGTGTCTTCAAGTGATAGGGGTGATTAATTGGACTGCTCAGGCCCTGGTTGCTCAGTTCATTACCCAGTTTATGGCAAATAACAGTATTAAAGAGGGAAATTAAGTCCACCAACCGGATCCTGACGAGGTGTTGTCTTTTTCCAGGTGGGTCAGGGCTGTGTGGAGAACGGTTATTACTGCATCCTCTGTTGACCTCATTGTTCTGTGGACAAATTAATGTTGGTTGTGGTCAGCAGAAAGAGCAGTTATAATGCATGGGAGGAGTCATTCGAATCATTTTGGGATGATAGCCATGAGAGAAATCGGCAATTGCCATTCAGACAGTTAACTGTACACTTTTTGATACAAAAAAAAATTATTGTAGCAGACGTGTGGGGGACAATGGAATGAGATAGGGACAGGTTGAAAATGGTGGTGAATATGGGTGTGATATAGCTTGGATGCACAGTTTCTGAGGATCCTTACATAGACGCAATCCGGACCAGTAGTCTTCCCCGTCTTGAGTCTTTGCAGGGTGGATCTGACCTGCTGTTGGGTCAGCTTGAAATTGTGAAATTATGCTGTTGGCAGCCTTACCGTAGACCCCGGTCACTTTAACCCATTTTTCTGAGATAAATACCCAATGCATGTTCTGGATCAAACTCAGTAACTCATAATCCTACCTTTTTGGGTTAAATCAACCCAGTTTTGTATTGGTCTTGATCGTTCCATGTTTGAGCCAGGACAGGGTTAGCAGAATATCCCAAATGAGCTTTGTAATGCAGAATGAAATGCGAAATACACTGTAGTTTCATCAGTTTATAATACTCACGTGAACTGATTTTGAAATGAAGTAAGAGGGGTCATTACATCCTCATGGAAATGTTCATTCATCTGGTTTGATGTATCTACCGTCAGTATGGGGTTCATTTGTGCGTAAACCTCGTTAATTCTGTCCCCTCCATGACACCAGGGTCTCTTCCCACCATTTGCTGCTGGAGTAAATCAGATCATGCCAGCAATATAATAAGATGCCAAGACAATTATTCACCTGGTCTCGCCTGTCAGCACTGGAGCCCCCTGCCATTGGCTCTGCCAGCATACAGAGAGCCAGGTCCCTTTACCTCCGGCTGCTTATGAAATATCACCATTAAACCCAACAAGATCCATTTAAAACGTGTGCAAAGTCATTGATATTAATTATCTCCAGCATGGATAGAGCCATTAAGCACGCTTTCTCATCTTAACATAAATGGGGACATTTACTGATTAATAGAGAGGGCGCTGACCTCTAAAGGTGCTTAAAACGACTAATATTCGCAACCTAAAAAAAGTGGAAATAATATATTCATTAATTTATTAAACTGCATGAATTAGAAAAACTACTGTCTCCAGGGTCATCGTGTGCAATTTCTAACTCCACCACAAGGAGGCGCTGAAGCTCCATGGGAATTCCCTCTACCTCTCCAAATCCCCGCCAACTGCAGATTTATTCATTTACCCTCGAGTTGCCTCCAATATATTATTCATTTGCTGCTCCAAGGTCTTCTGAAATGAAAACAAGCTGGCATTGTTATGTTCTTTCTGCAGTTCCATTAAGCATAATGCAAAGGACCTGCTGGCTTTGGTTGGCAGCAGACTGTCCAGTGCAACAGTCAACCCCCGATTTCATCCAGAGCTGTCCTCAATCACAAGGAACAGGGAGGCAGGGGCTCCCACAGTGTTTCGCTGACTTGATTTGTAATTTTCACTTCTTTGGCAGGCTTGGCATATGACAACTTCCATATGGGAGAAATGCCTGATGGCATGTCACACCATTTTCACAGACTCATATCCTCCCACAGAAAGCACAAGGCAACGTATGCATGAAACAATGTGAAAAGCTGTGCTGTCTACAGGATTGTTGCACATCAGAGGAATAAATTCCCCAAAGTAAAGACCTCAAAACACTTTATAATAGATCAGGAAGAGGGCTTTAATAGTAGTAACTTGCATTTAGAGCTTCCTTTGGAAGAGGAGTTGTTTGGGAGTAGCCTAACAACTTTATTTGGTCTTAACAACTTGCTCAAATCAATATAAGATGAGTCAGCAAATCAAAAGATTTTGCTGTAAAAGCTTGGATCTGAGGAGGACAACTAACCTCAAGGAGTAAGTGCACCCTTTGCTCTCTGCAGGCCTGCTTGTCCAATGACTGCAGAGCTCTATCGACAGCACCGCCCGCCACGAGGCTTCATCAGCTCTCCCAAATATTCTGCATTCACAAATGGAAGGCCGCATTGATTTTATGTAACACGGCTCGTTAAGTGCTGATTAGACCATTATAGTGATGTGATATCAGGGAATGGGTTTGGGTGACAGGCGGCCAAACACAAATCAAAAGGAACTAATAACCCTTTCTAAAAGAGATTTGGGCTGCTACAGTGCTTCACCCACAACTCCTCAGTTACCACCACAATGCTGTGCTTGTGCAGGTTTGTATCTAATAGACCAGTCTCAGAAGTCTCAGGCTGACACAAAAAATCTATTATCAACGGTGTGCAACCCTCTCAGCCTGTAGAAACAATGCTGTTTTTTCTCATTGAGTAATATATTCATACTTATAAAATTTGAGTTTATGCATTTAAAAGTTTAACTATTTAATTTTCACTTTTAATATTAAAAATACCTGATCAGTATACTTTTATATTTCTGTGACTTCTACAGATTTGCCTTTTGAATTTGCAAACATTTAGTTCATGTCACATTACAACCACAAAAGTCAATGCTTTATATTAGGATTTTATGTAATAGAACAACACAAAGGTGTGCATAATTGTTGTATGGAAGGAAAAAAAGATGCATAGTCTTTCTTTTTCTTTTTTTTATTGCAGCCCACCTTTTAGATTCCGATTTGATGGAATCACCCAGAATCAAGTTAATTTCAGCTTTCCAAACCCTCAAACTGAGTGTAAGTAGAAACGTAGTCTTATTAATCTCATGAGGACTTTGTCCTGAAAGCGTTTTGTTAAGCCTGTTTTAAAAAATAAAAATAAAACCCTTTCTCTACTGAAAGTGCTGTTTCAAAATCTGGGTCAGGTTTGAGAAATTGCACTTAAATTGAGTGGGATTATGGTATTGAAGCCCCACATAATTTAGTCTCAGTCTGATGCTTGGTGATGAAGAGCACTGTAGCTTCTTCTCTGATTACACTACTGTTCTCATCTTGTGTGTCACATGTCTGCTCTGCTTACTGTAAAGCCTAGTATCAGATATTAGTGCACAGAGTCGATAGTCAACTCAATGCCCAACATTCATATACACCACATCTGAATATTCTTGGGAGCAACAGTGAGGGTGGTGTGTTTTGACTCCTTAACACTGACAGATTTGGGGTGTTTTTTATACTTCAAGAAAATTCTCGTGATGCAGATATGACATAACAGGGCAGACAGGTGAGTTCTGCCATTAGGAGTATTTACAACCTCCGTAAAAGTGTCCTATCAGTTCAGCACTGAAACCTTTTTTTTTAGTGAAGTGCGCCAAAGACAAGACTCTCCTGAGAATCGAAAAGGAAAAAAAAAAAAAAAAAACAGAGGTAAAATTAAATTATTGTATTTCATTGCTCATTGTTATCCAGGAAAATTAAACTATTTATTCTCTAAATTATCTGTGTTTTTACAGCAGCATTGCTCCTCAGAATGCAGTTTTGGGTTTATTTCCATAACCTTCATTTATAGAACAATTAGCACATACGAGAACAAGTTCTAAATCCCATACTAATTATACTAATTAAAAACTTTTTTTCTTTGTTCTGGTAAAAAATATGAAAATACTTAATAAATGATTCATATCAATGCAGCCATGGTTGTAGATGTGATACTGTAATGTGAGCATAGTTAAATATTAAAGTTATTCTTATTTTGATTTGTCAGCTTGGGTTGAGCTGTCATAGTTTTAGAAGAAAGAAGCATGTTGGCACTTCATCATTATATAGATAAATTTAATATTTTCTGTCACGAGTTTTAAAAGCAAATTCCATGTTGTTGAACATTTATGATCTGTTACTTCTCATATGTCTCTAGATGGATCAAAAACTAAAGTAACTTATTTGACAGCAATTTAATGTTAAAGTTGCATTTCTTGTCAGATGTTTACATACACTTCATTGGCTAGAGTGTCATATTCATTTTGGGCTGTTAATGATTTTGTTTGAATTGCTTATTTTTTGACTTATTACACAACATTGTTGATTTAATAAAACCATTGAACAAGTTAGAATTTACTGTGAATATTTTCTAAACCACACATTGTCAAAATAGCCCATTCAGGGTTGAACAAACATACACTCCTACAAATATCTAAATTAATGTCTCTTAGCAAGTCACAGAGAAACCACAGATCTTTTGTAGCCGTTAGCAAGTTTCTGGCATAACTCTGGCTGGATAGTTGACCCTTCTTCCTTCTGAAATGGTAGAGTTCCTTTATATCGGTTGGTTTCCTGACACTCACCAGGGTTTTAAGTATAGTCCATAAATTTTCAGTAGTATTGAGGTCAGAGGCATTCCAGAAGCCTAATGTTAGCCTGTTGGAACACCCAACTGTGGGAATGTTTCAACTAGGTGACCCAAAACTGTTAAGTGTCACCCAGTAAGGATAAAGTTCATCATAAACTGAAAGGTGCCAGAACACTAGTATCACTGTTTACAGTGAAGTCAGTTTAACACCACAGTTGTCTCAGATGTTGCTGTAAGAGACAGAAGCCCCTGCTTCAAAATGGACACCTTCGGGCATAGCTGATATCTGCTATTGCACACATAATAAAGCCAAATGATTTCTGGAAAAAGAAAATTAGCTGGTTGGCCACAAAAGGAAAAATATTTTAAGGAGTCAAAGGGGCTTTTGAATCAGGAAACACAGTACTGTGTTTAAGTGTCGAGCACGGTGGTTCAGCCAGAAATATACCAGAAATCCGTTGATGGCTACAATACGTTTGTAATTTCTCTTCAAACTGCAAAGTGACATTAATCCAAATATAAATAAGGGTGTACATATACTGTATAATTGAGCCTATATGTTTTTTGACCCTGAATGGATTAGAGGAAATTCACAAACAGTTAAAACTTCTGAATTTCATTGAAGTTGTATAATTCTTTTAACCCGTAGAAAAGAATGGCTCAAATACATTATTAAAGATCCAAAATTAATGTGACATTCCTGCCGGCAATGAGTGGATGGACAGTAAACCAGTCACTCATCTCCTTATTGTTGGCAGTGATGTAGTCATATAATAACAAACAGTATTCTGACCATGCCTGAATTTTTCAGACAGCAAAACCTTTTAAAACTTTTACCCATCTGAGAAACCCCATGAATTCTTTCCTGCAACACCACACATTTGTCTCTGTTGTGCAACAATTTCATTATCTGTAGCACACAATTGTTTGACATTTACAGCTAAACCAGAGGCCTTTTGGCCAGATTTTGCACTCCACGCTGAGTGGCTTTTTGCTCAACAAGCACTTTGTTTTCCAGGGCAAACACTATGTCCCGTTTCAAGAGTACCACCAGTAAAATGATCAACAACTTACCAGCAGACGCCTACAAACGAGCACAGAGAGCTTTTTCCTACTGCTCGTGTTGTAGTATTCTTCCACAGCCCAACAACAGAGGTGTCTGTTCCCCGCATATACATTTCATCTACCCTCCCTTCCCACTAAAGCTTAGAACATCTGACAATAAGTGAACGATAACTGGCTTCATTGCTCTGATTGAAAAAATATTGCTTTTTATAACAGGAACAGGTTATTTGAGTCAACACACAATGAAATGCACAGAGGTCTAGTTTGACGTCAGCTCTTCTCCAGTAAATATATCCAATACAGGATGGACATTTAATCACAAAGGTCAGGGAGTTTGAGTAAATTATGTGAATGGGAGCTTAATGTCTTTGCCAACGGCTGTCTGAAGTCAGATAATGTGCGCTAGAACATGTCTGTGTCCTGCAGTCCTGCTCTGGAGATCTGGCAACATGTACAGTATTTCTGCAGATCAAAATAGCAACTAGTCTCCTCTTTTCCAAAAGCTCTTCCAGTGTACGTCCAATCATACATCGATGACTAATTACTTCAGTTTCTCCAGACACAGCAGCTACCCTCTAATTAGCAAAACAATCAGTGGTAATGTCTTGGGCTTCCATGTGGGCTTTTTGAGTCGTGCTCACTGCATCATTCTGTAAATGTGGGTATTCAAGCAAACTGTTTTCTATTTTCCAGTGCATTTACAAAAACAATGGAGTGTGTCCATATGTTGTTTATAATTGTAAGTTAGGTCCTGTGTGAACTATCCATCAAAGTTAAGGGAGCTGGCAAATCACATTATCCACAGGCTATTACAGAGGGGGCGTGATTTTCCTTTTTTTAAAGAATGGCCAATGATCAAACGAAAAAACAACCTAAAGAGAACTAATAAAGAAAGAATAAAAACCTTATTTACCAGAATAGAGGCTTTTTTCCTGCTGATCTGGATTTTACATCTTATTTATTCATGCAGCCAATTCCCATTCATGTGCCGTTGCTGAAGAAGAACAAACATGCAGAACGATCATTATTATTTATCTGATAAAACACACACAGTGTAACCTCGAGCTCAGAACAGTAGCTGCATTGCTCCGTGCTATGTTATGATGAAAAACATTGCTGTTGTGTATCCAGTAAAACTCTGACCACGGCAAATTTGACTTTTTGAAATGCAGCTTCACATTTATGTATTCATCTACGTCCAGAATTTTCTTTCAAGCTGCTCTTTTGGATTTCCTTTTAGAGTGAATGTCGTCATTTTCTGATGGAATAACCATGTATGTTTTAAAGCTGCTTAATATACTGGGATGTCATCAAAATTGAGCTCTACGATTTTCTTTCCAGTGGTTCAGCTTTAGTTAAAAACATGTGATATTGTATAGCAGCATCACTGAAATGTTCTGCTAGAGGTCTACATACAATATTAATGTGTTTAAGAACAAAAGAACAAAAACAAAACAAGCCCCTGCTAGGAAACCAACATTTTTTATATGCCTTACCATCTATGAGAAGAAGAGAAGCCAAATATCTAGGAAGTCATTGAGGGAAACCCAGACATGTACTTGGCAGCGCTCTCCAGCTTTTTTCTGGGGGATCCCAAGGAGGTCTGAAGCCAGAAAGTATATAGCCCCTTCATTGAGTTTTGGGTCTTCCCAGAGTCTTTTCCCTGTGGGATGAGTGCGGAAAATCTCCAAAAAAGATGCATTGCAAGTATCCTGATCAGATGCCCAGACCACCTCAAATGACTCCTTCAGAGGAACAACGGATTTACTTTGACCTCCCCTTGGATGCTGGAGCTCCTCACCTGATCTATAAGGCTGAGTCCGGCCACCCTATCGAGGAAGCTCATTTCGAGTGCTTGACTGGAGAAAACCAAATAAAGTCAAACTTGTTAATTTAACTCATTTTTTTTTACTTATTAAATTTTATTCCCATTAATTTGTTGCATGTTGTCTTGTTATTCCAGCGTGGAAAAAGAATGGTTTAAATGCATCAATGAAAGCCCACAATTAATAAAGACATCAGTTGCAGTAAGACATGTAAACTTCTTTCTGCAGATATTACAATGAAAATAAAAAGTCACTCGTCTGCAGGATCTTACAAGTAAAATCTGGGTTATCAAATGTGGAACTGTACTGCAGAGAAAAAATACTGTTGATGGCAAGATGTTCCTTGTGTCACATAATGCTAGCGTTCAAAACTTTCCAAAATGATTTTTCAAAGAGGCTGCGAATATGAAAACCTGGGGCTAAAAACATGTTTCTCGGCTGCAAAAGGCATTGTGTTTTCATGCTCTGCTTAAGGAAGGAGGGTGTTACAAGATGCCGAATGCCCAGTGTAAAAATAAATTCCCCGAGGCAGATCTACATAACACTATTCATATTGAGCCCAAAGGTTCTGTAACCGAAATAATTCTGTCAGACTGACTTCAGGCTTTTCACTTTAAACTGAAAATCCAAACCAGCAGATACAGAGAGGTCAAAGGGAACAAACTCTGCTGTCTATTTTCCCTTTCATAATTTTATCCTCCTTTCAAGACAACTTTCTTTTGTGCTAGCAAAAAATTATGAACTATAATTACACTGAAACCTGCATGACATTTAGTTTTTCAAATAGCAGTTGTATGTCAGCAGCATGTGACATAGGCAATTAGAATAATATCTATTTTAGGCTTAGTTCTGATCTTTTTCCAATTGATTATTTTACTTGATTATGTAACCCAAAAAAAGTCTTTTTTTTACCTCAAAACCTAATTCAGGCAACATCATAAGTTTGGTAACACCATCTGATCTTTATGTATCATGAAAGTACTCCTGAAGTTAGTGGCTCCATCCATCCATCCATCCATCCATCCATCCATCCATCCATCCATCCATCCATCCATCCAAATCAATTCAATTCAATTCAATTCAGTTTTATTTATATAGCGCCAATTCACAACACATGTCGTCTCAACGCACTTCACAAAAGTCAGGTACATACATTCCAATTAGTCCTAACCATTGAACAGTGCAGTCAGAGTTAGTTATTTATTCAAATTGGATGAAAAGTTTTTCTGTATAAGGAACTGAGCATGCATGTAGCGACAGTGGAGAGGAAAAACTCCCTTTTAACAGGAAGAAACCTCCAGCAGAACGGGCTCAGTGTGAGCGGCCGATCTGCCCACCGACTGGGGTTAGAGAGAACAGAGCAGAGACACAAAAAAACAAAAACACTGATCTAGGAGTACTTTCATGAAAAAGGAAAAGTAATTTTTAAGGATGTAGCTCCTTTAGTCGTTTCACCTAGAAAAAAAAGAACAGATAAACTCGGGCCCAGTTTTAAAGGTTAGAGTCTGAAAGAGAGCACATATAATTAGTTACAGAAAAAGCTCAGTCAATCAACATTCCCTAGGAAGAGAAAGGGGTTAAACACAAAAAGACGGGCCAATGGGGATCATCGGAAAGGGGTAGCAAAAAGTTGTTGCCAGCAGAAGCTCGGACGATTTCCCCTCTCCAGAAAGGTGTCACAGGTAGACACAGAGTCAGGGCCAGGTTGTAGCTTCTAGGAAGAGAAAAAGGAGAAAAAATTAAAAGCTGAAATAACAGCAAAAAATGCAAAATGGAGAAAGTATGTGAGAATGTAGCGAAGAGGGTGAAAGTGGTCATTATGTTCTCCAGCAGCCTAAGCCTATAGCAGCATAACTACACAGAAAGTTTCAGTTCAGATTATTTAGTTAAACGGCGCTTATTTTCAACAATGTCGTTTCAAGGCACCCCCCCAAGGGGCCCCTGATGGTCATTTTTATACTAAAAAACCACAAGGATTGGGATACCTCCCTCTGTCAGACTGATTATAACTTTGGAAAAGAGAAGGGTCATATAGGTAGCAGAAATGGAGGTGGGTTTGCACCTCAAACCATAACTGGCCCGGTTTTTGGCTAAAACCGACTCCCCCTTCTCCATCCAACAGGGGGGGGAGGACGGCTCCCTCCCTGATAAACTAAGCCACTCTAACTATCAGCTTTTTTCAAAAGGAAAGTTTTAAGCCTAGCCTTAAAAATAGACTGTCCCCTCCAAAAACCCAAAAACCGGGAGCTGGTTCCACAGGAGAGGAGTCTGATAACTAAAGGATCTGCCCCCCATTTTTACTTCTAGAGACTCTAGGAACCACCGTAAAACCTGGAGTCTGAGAATGAAGTGTCCTGTTATGGAATATGGAACAATCAGTTCTCTGATGTATGATGGAGCTAAATCATTAAGGGGGGTTTTTATGTGAGAAGGAGAATTTTAGATTCTATTCTGGATTTAACAGGGGGGCCAATGAAGGGAAGCTAAAAAAGGGAAATATGATCTCTCTTTTTTATTTTCATCAGAACTCTTGCTGCAGCATTTTGAATCAGCTGAAGGCTTTTAAACTGCTTTTTTGGACATCCTGATAGAAAGAATTTCAAAAGTCCAGCTTGAAGTAACAAAAACATGGACTATTTTTTCGCGTCACTCCTGGATAGGATATTTCTAATTTTGGCAATATTCTGGGGTGAAAGAAGGAATCCTAGAAACCTTTTTTAATATGGGATTTAAATGACATGTCCTGGTCAAAAATAACACCAAGGTTTTTTTTTTTTACCGGAGGGCAAATTTAATCCATCCAGGTTAGTGATTGACTAAGCAGTTTTTTTTTTAAAAAACCCCGGTCCCAAAGACGACAACTTCTGTCTTGTCTGAATTTAGAAGAAAAACATTTTAAAAAGTCCCATTTTTTTATATCTTCAAGACATGCTTGTAGTCTATCTAACTGTTGGGGGCTCATCAGATTCATGGATAAGTAAAGCTGAGTATCATCAGCGTAACAGTGAAAATTTATTCAATGCTGCCTGATAATTTTCCTTTTGGAAGCATATAGTAAAGAAATTGGCCCAAAGTACTAACCCTGTGGTACACCACAATTAAACCCGGAGTTTAAAGATGTTTTTCATTTACATGGAACAAACTGGAATCTGTCAGACAGATAAGATTTAAACCAGCCTAGCGCTGTTCCCCTATTCCTACAGCATATTCCAGCCTTTCTAGGAGAATATTATGATCGACTGTATCAAATGCAGCACTGAGATCTAACAGGACCAGTACAGACACACAAGTCCATTATCTGAGGCTAGAAGAATATCATTAGTGACTTTCAGCAGAGCTGTTTCAGTGCTATGATGAGCTCTGAAACCAGACTGAAACTCTTCAAACAGGTCATTGCTGTGTAAATGCTCACACATTTGATAAGCAACTATTTTCTCAAGAATTTTAGATAAGAATGGAAGATTCCATAAGATTTGTGAGACCTTGCAACAGATTTTCTGTCCAGTTAGCTTTGAGCTACTTATTCCTGCTAAAGTAAAGCATTCCCAAAGCAAGATGCTGCCAATACCATGTGACACTGTGGAGAGTGTGTGTAGAAGGGATATCCAGGCAGACTTCATCCACACGTACAGTAGTCTTTTGTATGTAGCTTAAACAGTGTCATTTTTGCCTAATCTGAGCAGAGAACCTAATGCCACATGTTTGCTGTGCCCTTTATGCCCCCTGAGAAAGAATTAAAATGGAATCTATTAATGCTTTATTCCAACATTACCACTCTTCCATAAAGGATAGATCTATGGAGTTCACAATTAATACTTCTGTCATTAGATTTTCCCAACTGAGCTGTGTGCCCTGCAGCTCCTCCAGTTACCAATGGCAGGTTCTCTGATCAATATTCTCCTTGGCTGATATTTCAGTTTAGGTGGACTTGCAGTTGATTTCATTTGGGGGTATTAGAGTAAAAGAGGATGAATAAAATGCAGCCCACATTTTTCAGATTTTTTGTTAATACAGTACTGATGAAGACATGATAATTAAGTGCTACTTTGTGTTGGTATATCACATGAAATCCTAAGTAAATACACTGAAGTCAGTATATATAATGTAAAAAAGGACAATAAATATGAATACTTTCGCATGGTGCCCTAACCCTTGATAATTTACCAGTGCATCACATGGCCCGCTAACAAAATGCTTCATAGAATTTAAAGTAAATTTAAAACAGACTTAAGAGATATAAACATTACTATTACTGACTAATAGACTGTGTAAAAAGACATTTTTTTCATTGTTAGATACCTTTAGCCTAAGCTTTGCCACAAAAACCATGCACTGTGTTTAAAATGCAATCACGAATAAGGAAAAAATATGCCTGTGGCCATAAGCTCTTATGGCACAATAATAAAAAAAAAAACACTAAAATATGACATGCCTTCAGGTGCACGGAGTCAGTGAGGGAATAGCTTGATAGCAACAACTGACAGCAAAATGGGAAGGAACTTCAGCACAGAAAGGCTGAGACAATGAAATGCAACTCAGAAGTAGCTCTGCCAAAGCTCACTCTAACTCACTCCTCTTCTGCACCCCCTTTATCCTGTTTAGAAGGGAGAGGAACAGCTAGGATGGGCCGTCAGGTCTATTACATAGTCATGCAGCCATGCACACTCACACTCTTCAGAATAACCAATTAACTTAGCTTACATGTTGTTGGACTGTGTAAGAAAGTTTGAGTACCTGGAGAAAAGTCAGTCAGGCTCAGACAGAAGCTACAAACTCCACAAAGAAAGACCCTCTCTGTGATTCTTGCAGGAGACAAGAGAACCGCCAGCAGAGGTAAGAAATAATAAAATGGTGGTTAGACATGTACCAGCTCACACAGTTGCAGCAGCTTTAGGCTTTCCCTGTCTGTGCTTTAAATGTTTGTTTTGATCTATCTTGGAAATCCAACAGATTGCACTGAATCATAACTTTACAGTGGTCTCTCATCCTGACAAAGCATGTGGGGACAGTGGAATGTAAAAATGACCTTTTTTAACAAAAACTTA
>JAHHUM010000784.1:0-74941 GCA_036173005.1 Crenichthys baileyi | reverse complement strand
AAAATTAATTCCAAGCACCTTCTGTAAAACTGCTTAATGGTCCGAGGACACAGACATGGAGCTGGCCACAATGACGAGAAGAACGTTTGGAGGAGTCGAGGTGAGGCTTTCAGACCTGAAAACGTGGAACAAAGTGTCTTGGTGGTGGTAGTATCATGCTGTGGGCCTGTTTCACTGCCACTAGTACTGATGCATTTCACAAAGTGGATTGAATAGTGCAGATGAAGGACTAACTCCAAATTGTTCAACTTTACATAAAAACATCCATCTGTTGTTCCCACAAAACACTAAACTCCAAACCCAGATGCACATCACAGCTGGTTTTGACATGGGTAAAGCAGGCTAAATGTACTTCTCACTTGTGCCCATTTATACATTAATTTTAAACTACTGCACAAGCAAGCCCCTCATGTTCTTAGCTTTAAATGTCCATGGCTCTAACCTGTGGAACTCCCTAGGTCCAGATCTCAAACTGGATTCAGACTGGGGGCATTTCAGAAATGAACTTGAATGGGTTTTAAAAAGAATTTAGTCATGTGATCATAATTAATTAATTATGAAATGTTTTTATGCCTTTTGTTTGGTGTCTTAATTGCGTGCTCTTATTATTTTTTGCAAACGCCCTTCTAGGGAGGAGCAATGCAAATTAGCCACGGCTACAAGTGCTATATTATATGTCATGTTAAATGTATCTACTTGTCCCTATCAAATAAATAAAATAACTTTAAGCTTCTGGAATCTTTCTGTTTTTTTTCTTAATGCATTTTATAAAATGTCATACTACAAAAATGTCATAAAGGTTATTGATAAATGTTGCTGCTAATCTTTCACATATACCAGGCTGCAATAGTGACAACAAAAATAACCCATTTTACTTGAAACACACACAAAATAAATTATTTATTGCAGTCTTTTTTGTTTGGACCATACACTAGTCATATTGTAAAAAAAATACATTGCAGTTTAATGGTAAAAAATATAAAAAAATTATGACTGGTGCTGTTCCAGAAAAATAGTTCATAAATATAAAAACAATGTTAGTTTAAAAAAAACTTGATAGTGTTTTTTGTTCCAGTGCATCAGGTGATTTAACCTAACTTTTCAGAAGACATGCCTTTTATTTGTGTGAACAAAAACAAACAAGATACATTTCTAGTGTTCGTTTAGTAAATGGTTTGCACTTCCAGGGGAGCTCCAGTACCTCGGCGAGCACTCCGACACAAGCTCCGGCTGCTGGAGTCGGAGCCAGCTCAGGGTCAGGACAGGCCGACCTGGACCTGTTCAGCGACAACAGTAGCGCCACTAAAGCCGAGGACGGAGCCAAGAAGCCGCTGTCCAAGGACTCGATTCTGTCACTGTATGGAACCAACAGCATGTCCCAGCAGGCCCCTGCTGGTGAGAACCAACAAATCAAATTGAACACATTGTTTTGTTCTCGTGTTTGTTTTAGATTGAAATTAATCCCAGCAATAGTACTTGTTATATGTGTGGTCATGTTTTAATATTAGTTTAAAATTCACCCAAATCATTGTTTAACTTGGTCATGCAGTCGCAGCTATGGTATGTGATAAACATGGGCCAGCGGATGTGTGTTTGGTCACTGTGAACATTTTTAACCTTTTCTACTGAATTAAAGGCTCTTCATTTCTTTTTAATCTTAAACTTTCTTAACTGTGTTGTTTTTCTTCCCCGGTCAGCCGGCATGTTCGTGGGCCCCTCTCAGATGCAGTTTCCTGTCCAGGCCACCCCGGGTTATCAGGCCTTTCCTGGCATGGGTACAGCTGTGCCGCCCACCACTGTCATGGGTGCAATGATGGCCCAGGGTGGCCCAGCCATGATGGGACCAAATCCCGCCATGATGGTCGGGATGACAATGCCAAATGGCTTCATGGGAAACGCGCCTGCAGCTGGTGTTATGGGCATGGCCCCCAGAATGATGGGACCACAGGGTGCTGCAATGCCTGCAGGCATGATGCCCGCTCAGGGCATGTACGCCATCCAGCCGGGACAGCAGGCTCAGTGGAGCATGGGTCAGGTACGGAGGCTGTTTTCCTGAACAGTGGATACAATTTAACAAACAACTCTAATGTGCTCATTGTTGATGTTTGGGTTGCGTTCATGTAGGCAGCTCTCGTCAGGTGGAATTTGCTTCACATATGCCCCCACTGCCACACAGTAACCACTAGATGGCAGCTCTTGTATTATTTTAGAATTAGTGTTGTACGTGTCATTTATGTTACAACCTTTTTCCAAATTATTTGGAACGTAAATACATAAAGCTAAACATCTAGAAAGGACAATAAAAGTGCATTTTTTGTTTAACATATATAAATGGACGAAAAATGTAAGGAAAGCTTTTCATCACAAGGTAGAAATGATATGAATTTATTCTGGGTAGTAAAGAAACCCACATGTAACTGCTATATATTCACACATGAACCCCCCGTTGGCAACCCTGTAAAAAGATGTGTAAAAAGCCTTAAAATTAACTGATAATTAATTTTTGTTGCACAATCCCTCACTGAAAGAAGTAGAAAAATCTTTAACATGAGTACATTTATTCAGTCGGGGGAAAAGCCCCATGTGAAGACAAAAAAAATAAAAATAGGTGGCATCCTACTGCAAGGTCCTAAAAAGTCAATAAGTTTTAAATAAAAATTTTCTCTGACAGCATTTTTTCTGTGGTTTGTCGCTGAGGGATTCAGCTGTTTTATTCTGTAACAAAACTACGAACTGAACGACGCAGGGAAGCAAAGTAATTTATTCCCAAACATTCAGCCATCCCCACGAACCCCGTTTAAAATTGTAGGTTTAGTTAATTAAAATCTGAACATTCTTGGTAGGTTATCCACAATCAGCTTCGGCTTGAAAACTGATTTAAGAGTTGTCTAAGAATCCGGATACTGTAGGATGAAGGTATTCTTTAGCCTAGGTTAAAATTTTATGTTGACAAAGTTGTATTTAGTTTGTTTAAGCTTAAGGGTACTAAGTAAACAAAAGTTATTACAGCACTTTTTATACTTCACGTGGGTCTTAGTTTTAAATCATAATGGTATGAGATCCTGCTCACAGGAGGGGTAGTGTTTTAGCATCACCATTTTATTGGTCGAAGGCTCTTCAATGTACCCACACATTTTATGAAAAAATCTGTCAGGCTGTGCCAGAAAACTGAAGATGGCTGCATTGGGATAATGGTCTAAAATATGGTCAAATCAACCCAGACACACAGGAAAAAATAACACATTGTGAAAAAGTTTAATATTTGTCACTCATTTCAGAAAGTAAAACTAATTAAAAACGTAAGAGAAGAGAGCGTAAAAGACGACCAAGGACGATCGTAAGAGACGACTCTGGATGAGATTTTGTTGTAAAAAAAAAAAGGAACCATCAAAGATCCCTCTCTGTAAGCCCTGGTTATTGATAAAAATGGGTCTTACAAAGTAGTAACAGCAGCAGCGCCAATAATTGTCACCAGCAATTATTGTATAATGCGATGTTTCCCCCAATGAACAAAGGTTAGATTTTTCAGCTTTTTAAAGTGTGAAATTATACTACAACAATAAACCCTGAATTAATTTCCAAGCTTTTCACACATCTTTAACAGGTTTTACAGCGAATTTGTCAGTGTCTGTATTGAACATGTGTTAAAATCTGGACTTGTTGACAGGTGTCAAGGTAAAAGTTAATAAGTGTCAGTTCTGTCTGATGTTAAGCTCCTGCGTTGCTCCTGACTGACCTCTGTAACATCCTCAGGTCAACCAGCAGATGTCAGGGCTGACTCTGAACGGTGCCGGAGGTCAGATGGCGTTCGGTCAGCCTCCGTCAGCCATGGGCAGTTGGGCAGCCGCTGGATCCGGTCAGACTCTGAGCACGCAGCTATGGAAGTAAGCCTTCGAGGGCGTTGGGCAGAGTAGGAGCCGAGGTTGCAGAAAGTGCAAATGAAGATTTGTGCTTTTTTTGGACCTTGCTATGAACTGATGCCCCTTTCCATCACGGACCAGCCTTTAGAAAATGACAATTGTATCGCTCTCTCTTTTTTCCCCTCTTTCTCCCTTTCTGTCTCTCTTTCTCTCTATTGTGTGAGTGAATTGGGAGTAATACAGGATTACAGTTTGGCAGTTTCTGCCTCCTAACTTTTATTTTCCTTTTTTGGAAAAAAACAAAATATAAGGAAACAGTCCCAACATCGACATATCAGTAAAGCTGCAGGACCAGTTACACAAGCTTTTATTGGATCTCTGTATCAATATCAGATTCTAGAACATTTAAATAGTTAGTATTTAAAGGGAGGAGATGTGACTATCAAGTCAGTCAGTGCGGCTCCCAGATGTACAGCGCTGTATAACCTTCTTTTAAAGTACTTGTTGTTCCCCTATAAAATTAAACTGATAAAACCTATTGCACTTGTGTGTCTTCTGTGACTAAAGTTTTGCTCTAAATAAACTAATTTGAAGAAGTTGGACAACTTTTAGAAGTGACTCATTTTAATTTAACATGAGACTTCTATGTTAAGTTCATGGTTTAATATTTGTTGTCTTGAATAGGTTGATGTCCTTCAATGCTTAGAAGCTCAAAGGTAACATCTTAAGTTACAAGAGCTTTCTAACTCTATTTGTTATCACCTAATATTCCTCTTTAAAAACATCTGAAGACATTTAACTCTGGTTATGGCAAGATTGGAGGATCCAGAATGACATTAAGCTCAAACAATAAATTACTCATTCGCTCATTGGGCTTATAAATGTATTCTCTCACCTGTGTTCTCTCAAATAAACCTGAGATTCATCCCATTCTTAATCCATATCATTTCAGCCCAACCTTTGCAGCTATAACGGCTTCAGTCCTTCTGACAAGGTTTTCCACAATGTCTACCAATGTGTTTCGGTCGATTTTTAACTTGTTCTTTCGTAAGAGCATTTGCAAAGTCAGACACTGATGTTGGACGAGACGACCCGGCTCCTGGGTCTCTGCTCTAATTGATCCCAAACGTGATATGTCTGCAGTGTTCATGAGGGGAGCTCACGTTTTTGAGAACTTTGAACTGAACAGTGCTACGTATCACTTTGTGAAGGTGAAGGGAACGTGGCTCTCCCTGACTTAGGAAAAGACTTTCAAAAGATGTATAGTTCCTAACAAATTTCCTTTTCATCGAGGTGGGTGGTCAGGGACTGTTGTGTGTGTGTGCGCGTGTTTGCGGGCAGCAGGTAGTTTGTGCCATCATTGTGAGAACTCATTGGTAATGTAGGCCTTTATGTCTCACATCTCAGAAGTTAATTGTGCCGCCTTCGGCTTTACACTTGATTAGTAAGACATTGTGACAATGAAAGCATTAAAAATTTTATAATGGCTGGGAATTCAGCTATTAGAAAATCTATTTAATGTGAGCAAAGACAACAGCAGAGAATACAATGGATCCCAGGCAATGATACAGTCAATATGTGAATAAGATGGATAATTTCAGACTAAATATTAAATTCACAAGAACTAGTTATTGTTGGAGCTGTGAATTTAGTTCAAAATGTTTAGGTGGTGATCACCATTTCCAACTCTTGCATGTTCCATTGATGGAGAGAGGTTGAAAGCTCTAAAGCCAATGTGTCGGTGCATCTGCGTAACACATATTGTTGGTTTCAGGGTGCCAATAATGACCTGTATATACTGCAGACACTGTCTGCAATGTCCATGCAAAGAAAAGCACTTGAATATGGAAAATAGGAGGCTGCAGCTTGGTCTGATTAATCACTTTTCTACTTTCCATATTTGGATCAACAGGGCTTTTTGTTGTTTAATATGGAAAGGCCCTGTAACAATATGCACAACGGGAAGAACCAGGATGTTTTCATGTGTAACATTGTTATGGTTGCAAACCAAATAAACCCTTGCATAGAAACAGTATCCAGTGCAGGAAGTGACCTTTTTCTACAAAACAATGAATCTTGTACCCATTCAAGGACGGTTCAAGGAGACCAACAATAACTTTGACATGTTAGTAAGCCCTCCAACTTCCCCAGACCTTGGGTCAATTTACCATCTGTGGGAATTAATAGATATGTTCCTTTCTACTTCATCTACTATGTACAGATGTAATGTCTCTGCTACTGACAGCGTGATAGCAGACATCACAGCAGACCTTCAGACTGGTAGACTCCATGCCATATTTTTGTTTTTTTCAAATTCTCAGTTTTCTGACCTACCAGGCATTGGGCAAACATGTTTTGAAGAGAATGCTTTTTTGTTTTAACAATCTGCAACTGACTAATTTAGTATCGGTTTTTCAGATAATGGTTGACCTTTGTAAAACTAATTAATATCTTTTGAAGAAAAAGGTCAGCATTCTTCAGAACATTTCCCCTCTGGAATGAGGAGTTTTAGGATCTGGTAGTACTTGTTTGAGGGAAAGGACCAGTGAGATAAAAGCACGAGAGCCGGGAAATGATTCAGATCAAGAGATGTTTTGTTTGTTGGAGATGTTGACCCTGCTGCGCCATGCACCGGGAACTTGGCAGTCATGCGCTTAAAGCTACATAATGTTCTAAATTATAAGAAAAATCCTTAGTTATTATAATATGTGTGATGATAATTATTAAGATTATTATTCTCAGCTGTAATCGTAAGCAGCTGGTTGTACCCCTAAAGCAGTTTTAGATGAAGAACTGGCTTTGCACTGGACTAAAATTGGCTTTCTTTAGTGTTATCCCTAAGAGAGCCACTTTTGTCTTTAAATTTGTCAAACATCTGATTCAGCTTTCCAAAACCTTCAAAGAAAACTTAACTCTGCAGAATTTCAAGCACTGCTTTACTACAATTATCTTAAATTACAGCTTTACACTTACACTTATGAACTTTTAAATAAAGAAAAATCATTTCAAAAACTACATAATTTTAAACAATATTCTGTATGGATAGATGACTGTTTCAATCCTGCTTACAAAATATACAGCATTTTGTTTCTCAATGACTTATTCATGCAAATATGTATTTAGCCAGTTGTAATTTGTATGTTGTGGCTATAGCATACAACCCCGGACACCTTAATAGGCTCACATGTTCAGTTGCTGGTTAACACAAATAGCAAGTCAGCCAATCACATGACAGTTTTTTTTTTCCATTAACAATGCTTTGTAATATGTGCAATAAATGTTAGGTTTTTTTCAAATGCAAAACACTTGTTTATTGAGGTGTGTTAATTTACTAAGAGTATTTTTTGTTAGATTAATCAAACAAATTATCACTAGATTAATCGATTACTAAGATGATCGATAGCTGCAGCCCTGCTTGGCAGCTTTGTGTAGGGATTCAGTGATTCAGCCTAGAATAAAGTGGAACTGAGTAACTATCAATATCTCTGCCATTTCAGCTAATGGCCTCCAGATGGCAGTGTTGTGATGTTGGAAACATTCAGCAGAGCTTGCTCTGTAAATTGATCCAGACTGCAAACTAACTGCTGCAAAATCAGGCATATGTGTGTGTAGCAATGTTGTGTGGGGATTTAATCCTCTGCACCATCCACTTCAAATGCTTTACTGTGGTCACCTTACATTGGTTTCTTGGTCATTTGGCAGCACTTGGAGTGCCAAAACATTTCAATCGCATACTTGAGTTTCTCCCTCACTTAAAAAAAAAAAATTATTAGTCATTTATCATCTCTATAAGACCTTATCCTAGCAGGTCCAGAGCACATTTAACAGTTTCCGACACGATGAATAACGGTCACAGGAAGCAACATCTGCTTCTTTGAGGGTTTGAATGTAGTTCAAATATGCCTCCAATACTGCCAGTGTGGATTTCTATTTGTGCAAGACTCAGCCTCTATGTTTAGGCCAAATATCAGCTGGGGGCGGTATTTTTACTGTGGTGGTAGAGAATTTCTCTGTTAGGTGTTACGATAAAACATCCTAGATCTCAATGCTCTGTTTATTCTTTTTTCTAAGTGCAAAAACAAAGGAAATAAACTTGGAGGACATGAAGCTTGTTTTATGTAACTGCTCCAATGAATGCTCTTTTGTCGAAGTTTTATGTGGAGCTAAGGCCACACTTACAGAATTAGGAAAGATTCAGTCATACCACGTGTTTACAGTCAGTGGCATTTCTGCGAGGGAAAGTTTGCCTCACTGGCCCTCTCAGGGGGTTTGATTCTGTACTTTTATGGAGTTGTTATTGCTACACCAGGTTTTATGTATCTTAGGAGATATTTAAACAGCATTTTACAAAGAATGTGCCTTTTTAATTGCACAGTGTATGCTGTGCCCTGGTAAACATCAGCTCAGATGATGGGTGAAGTTTACGTATGACTGTATAAACAAGCTGCACTGTAATTTGCATTGTTCTACACTGTTGGGAAACTACTGTTTCACTGTTGCAACAGCTTTACGTATTCACTGCTCTTAAGCGTAGTCTTATGGAGGGCGTGTTTCTTTAAACCAGCCTTACCTGTTAAACTCATTTTCTTCTGCCATCCTTTGTTGCCAACAACAGCAAGATAACAGATTACACTGTGGAAGACAATGTACTGAATGAAAAGTGCATTTTCAGAGTTTGAATACTCTGCTGGGAGGATCAAAAGACATAAAAATGTATAAAGGACCACATCTGTGTCATGCTTGGCATAGTCTGAAAAGCCTTGACTGTATGTTTGCTCCAGTCGCTACCTCTCATTTGTTCCAGTTCTTTGCTGCATCGGGGAGTTTGAAAAGTTTCACATCGAGGTCCGATGCCAGTACCTGACACCTTTTAGCAGAGAGGTTAGGCATTCCTCCCAGCGTGAGTCAGCCTAACAGTTCTGAATAGAGTCCCTCCCATCCCTCCCAACCCCAGTCCAAGTGAAAAATGCTTCTTCTTTCTCCAGCAGTTTAATTTCCTTCTTGACCCAGTGACATCGACATTCCTGCTGATATGCATGCTGTCAGCCTAACTCTTGACATGACTAATGTCTAAACAAACATTTCATATGAGAGTTTAATATGATCTGGTTATATTCCACACTGAAGTCCTCCAGGACTGCAAATAGAATATTTCAATTAATACTACTAATAATACATTTAATAATTTAATTAAAGCTCTACAAATTTAAACATTAGTTGGCATTCCAGCTTTTTGTCATGTTTCAGATTCAATCATTTAATTTGGGTTTGAGATTAGTAGATTGTTTTTACAAAAACATGTAAACAATTCCCACTGACTGTCTAAATTGAAGGTCTTCTTAATGAAAAAAGGGGAAAAACAAAGAAAATGCAATTTTTGTATGATTTTACAAACCTAATTAAGAGACTGTTTTTTCAAGTGCTCAACCTCCCCCTCCCCTTTATGACACAGTGCAGCCCTGGGTGGTGAGCCATATGATGGTAGGAATCCAGCTTTGCAGATTCAAAACCTAGCTAAGCTAATTTCCTCAGTTACTGTTAGTTCTGCTTTGATTGAGACTGAGTTGGGCCCTGTGTGGATTTTGTCAAAGCAGCTTTATTTTATAATGTTTTTAGTTAACTAATATTTTCTCTCCTGTATCTTTGAAAATATGTCATAAAATGTTTGTTTAAGCTCATAGAGCTTGCTCTTTAAGATGGCAACATGAATGGGTTACACATAACACTGACATTTTTCTAAACGACAGGAAACAGAAATTGCACGTGGAACTGGAGCTGAATTTTGGTTACATGTCAAATATGTGGCATCAAACAAATTACGTCTTTTCATCCACTTCCCAGGATTTCACTCCATGTCCCCAGGCTAGCCTGAAATCACAGGAAGCTGCAGCGGGGAGAGGATAGAGACATGAGTATTAGTAACTTGGCACTGGTTTTTGTCATACGCCCTAATTTGGCCCTGTCTTACCAGTTTATTTCTATTCATCAGTCAATTGACAAGAAATGTCATTAATACAATTAAATTAGCCCACAAATTGAATGAATTAAATTCCAACACCCTCAAGCTATGGTGGTTGACATTTAGGGAATTAAATTAAATGTGACCAACAGTCAAGGCTGGGGAGTAGTTACTAGTTACATAAATGGTGTGAGGTAATTTAATTACAGCATTAAAGTAACTAATTTGTAACAGTGAAGAAATCATTTAATTATATTACAATTTACAGTTCATTATCTTCTGTCAAAATGTGAAACAGTATGTTTAAGAAGATTTATATATTTTTTATTTTATTTATTAGCAACTTTTTGCCATCAAGACCAGTGTTTACAGGGGTAAATGTCAAATTTCTTGGTGCAAGTGAATGCACCATGTACCATTTCTTCCCATGGTGTGTTTGTGGGAGTGGCTGTGTGTATTCAGCGGGCAAGGTGGAGTGATGAAAGCAGCACCTTCTTACATAGTGTAAGATCCCTGAATATGCTGTATAACACGAGTGTACATAAACTGAAAGAGTGTTTAGGTGAGTAAAGTTTGTTGACACTGAATATTGCAGGCCTAACATGTGAAAGCTGAACCCAGAAAAAACCTGTGGTGACAAGACACATCCAAAAACAGTGAGAGATGTAAGCGCATCCTGACAGCCAGCTTGTCAGCTCAGTTTTCTGTTGGTTTGCCACATTTCCTTTAAGTACCTGGGTGTTCACCTGAACACTAAACTGGACTGGAGTCACAACACTGATTCACTTTACAGAAGGGTCAGATAAAAACCGTATCTGCTGAAAAGATTGAGGATCTTTTGGAGTGCCAGCGGTACTCCTAGAAACCTCTTTTTGATTATGTGGTGGCATCAGCCATCTTCTGTGGTGTAGTACTCTATGTTGGAGCAGCAGCTCATCTACACCGGATAGGATGCTGTTAGATAAGCTCATCAGGAAGGCTAGTTCCATCCTAGGATACCCCGTCGACCCACTGTTGGGTGGTGGACGACTGAAGGACTCCAGCAAAAATAACGTCTCTGTTGGACAATGTCTCACACATGAAACTGTTACAGAACTGGAGAGCTCCTTCAGTGACAGACTGCTGCATCCTAGGTACACAAAGGAGTGTTATCGCAGGTCCTTCCTTCCAGCAGCTGTAAAACTTTATAACTATCACTGCTCCTAGCAAACTTGTCCCAGCAGGGATGTAAACAAAGTGTTTACATCCCTGTTCCCTACACAGTTTTACCATTTCTTGTAAACATTTTGTTTTTGTTTTTATGCACAAATATACATGCACATTTTGTACATTTTTTTTATTATCCTGTTCAGTTGCAGTATACTATTTTTAATAACTGCACTATATTTTTTCTTATGTTGTAAATTTTCTCTTACTCTACAGCCTCTTATTTTTTATTTTTTGTTTTTATATGTTCCTTTTTTGCCCATGTGTAAATCTGCGTGCTTCCATTGCCCTTTCGCTTTGCCGGTGGTACACCTGAATTTCTTCTCTGAGGATAATCAAGGTTATTTATATTCTATTTTATTATACCGCACCACTGGATGGGGATTCATGTTAGGAACAAATACATTCTATGTGTAGGATGTAAAGTCACTATACCACTAAAATAAAGCGTCTTTAATGACCAATGTCTAATCCAAAGCTCCGTGACACAGACTGTGTACTCTTTGTAACTTGTTTAACGTTTTAGGGAAAGGGAAAAGGGGACAGGAGTCTACAAGAGTTTAAAAAATCATAATTTATCAAGAAGGCCTTCTTTGGGAGGAGTCCCACTGAGAGAGAATTGCCAGCATTGCGATATTTAACCCCATGTCCTTTCGATTAAAATGTATGAGTTTTTGTATGAGTTTATTTTTGGTTTTGCAGAATCTAAAACTGTATGAGATATACAGCAGCTGATTTAGTTCGCTGAAAACAACAAAATGAGGGTTTAGTCCGAAGAAAAAACAGCAGCGTCTGAAAAATGACAAAAACCAATAAAGCAAAGTGTAACATGGTTGAGAAAGATGTCTCTTTCAAGTTCTGATCAACTAATAAATTGCATCCTCCCAGTGCAACCTCACATGATCTGGCTCCATTTAAAGAGCCTTAAATCCCATCTCTACTCATTATGTAGCAACTTTATTTACAGCGCCACCCACCCAACACTTCCACCAATATACTGATTTCATTCCAGCAACAGATGTGAATGTTTATTGTATGTTCCTGCAGCACTAAGTATGGGTTTAACAGAGTGATAAAAGCACTAGTAGTTTGTGCAAGTAGTTTTGTAGAGCTTTACTTTGCCGTTTCAGAGCTAAACCTTTATACGTCTCTCATCTGTATGTTCAGGTTTTTTTATTTAAGACTAAGATTTGGATGAGACACCATTAAATAACAATGCAGATAGACCAGAATGCCTTTCAGCAGGTTAAAGTTGCAGCTCATAACAATTTTGGTTACATCATAACAACACTGTTGCCAAGTGTGAAACTGAGGTTTCCTTTGGCTTACCCTGATGGTCCTGCCTGTCCTAAACTAGCAGAAACTATGTTGTTTGCGCAGTTTACACACAAGACATATCTGCCAGCAGATGTCAAAACAATTACTCATTATTATTGTCAATTACAGGGTTTCAAGCCTCTCCAATGTTTTCTTGGACATACTGTGCTATGTCTAAGCACACTCTACTTGGACATAGTGTCCACACAGAGATTCGACACTATGTTTTATCTGGATTTTATAGGACAGACCAACACAAAGCACATAGTTGTTAAATGGAAGGAAAGTTGAAGGCCTCAGAGGTTTGTTAGAGAACATGAGTGACAAACGTTGTCATGATGACCAAGGAGAACAGCAGACAGGTCACGGAGACAGTTGTGGAGATCTCTGTGAACCTCTCACAGAGATCTGTTCAATCCATCATCTGAAAATTTAATGATTAAGAAGTAACTGTGACCTCACCAGACCGTGATGGAGTCTCCTCCTCTTTGCTGTGTAGAAAACCTCTCGTGTGGGATTATTCTACCAACTTTCAGTCTGCCATGTTTGGTGCACCTTTGCAAATTTAAAAATTTGGTGTTGGAGGAGATGCGGCTCCAGAAGATGCTTTTTTGTTCCTTAGGCCCTTCTCTCAAAGATGTCGTCTTGCAGTCAGCATCAGTAAGGGCCTTTATTTAAGGATCAATCTTTGTCTTTATAAACACCCAACCAGATCCTTCTGCTCAACGCAGGGGAAGTTTTTTGGGTCCTCTATTTGACTTTTTTCCCCAACCCCTTCAGAACCTTCTAAGAAATTTAAAATGACTGCTCCCTGCATCTAACGTCTGCAGCAACGGATTGTTGTGAGATGCCTCGCTTGTGTATCCCAGCAATCCTTCTTCATTCAAAGAAAGAGGCTGTCTCATAAAAGACTGTTTCATCCGTCCACGGCTTTAATCCTTATTTGAAAAAGTGTTTTTGTATTTACTCAGGTTATCTTTGTTTGATGTTAAATTGGTGGTTTAAAAAGATCATGAAAATAATGATGAAAGTACAATAGTCCCTCTATGAGATCTGTCTGTGTTTTTGTCCTCAGAGACAGAACAAGCTGATTAGCTGTTGCAGCATGAGATGGGAAATAAAAACAATTTATTTAAATGATATAATTAGTCTTTCCTGTTAAATTGGTTTCACATCTCAGCTTTTTATTTGTTTAAATGTCTGTTTCTATGGTTTGCTGTTGAGCACTTTGAATTGCCCTATGTATAAAGTCTATACAAAAAAACCTGCCTAGCCTAGCCTTAATTATTATTAAGTAATTATATGTTCAAGACATAATATTTTATGATGTTGAGAAGAAATGATAATTCTGACTCACCAGACAGTGTGGGTCTACTAAAACTCTCCCTAACCATCCTGTCTACAGGTAACCTGCCTTAACTTGTAAAATGATTGAGTCAATCTCTAGTCAAAGACAGAAAATAACGTGCAAATCCTTCAACAAATATACTTATAGGACAAGACTGAATGAGGTGCAAGTACACCATATGAAATATTTACTATTAAAAACCAAAAGGGGAGATTTCTCCAACGTTTTACCTGCTCCTATAGATCACAGATCTACATTACGCCACTACTCAGCGTTCCTGCATTAAAGCACACCCATCCTCGTATAAACACCTGGCACTCAAAGCGGCCTTTGTTTTTGTTCCTGCCATATTGGGTGTTTCCATTTCCCACTTTGCCTTGATGAGACATGCAGACTTGCATCATACCAGACATGCAATCCCAGCTTCTTTATTGTATTATTTGTTGTACTGAAACTCCTCGCATCTCTGCCAGCACCTCTAAAGCAGAAAAAATGCTATTATATTGTATTCTTATGTTGTCAAAACATATTTAAGCTTGCTTTCATTGACATTTTTTAAATACCCCTAAACTCTAATAACAGTTTGTTTAAACATGCCTTGACTAAAGCAAACATTATGAGGCTAGCGGATTTGAAAAGGTATGCAAAATTGGAAGCAACAAAAACCTGAATATTTCTTAACTTATTGCAGTCATAACAAATGCACCTAAAAAGGCAAAAGTCAATAGAATATAGAATTTAGACAGTAGATTAAAAAGGTGGCGCCAAACACACATCACATCATGAAAGCAAGAAGTCAGATCAGGAGCAGTAGAAGAAAAACATCTAATGATGCTTGTTTAAACAAAAACAGTGGAGGAGATCTGTTGTTTTCAGAGACAATAACTGAGTCTTTCTTTTCAGGACTTTTTTTTCTCTTTGTCTATAGTGAAATATGTATATCTGACTAAACCCAAAAATAATATGAAAACGGTGCATCTATGTTGCCAAGGTCGAAACCACTCACAGGCATAGCTACTAGCTAAGCTTTTACTACTATATTTACTACTCTCTTTCATACTCTAGAGATGAAACCTGGCTCAGAGTTGATCTCCTTAGCTGTGTTTCTCTCCTAGATGAAGCCACCAAAGGAGCTACTACTGCCTTTGATGTTTTACTTTTCTATCTTATCAAAGTACTGCTGGATCAGTGCTTCTGTGTTATTTTTGTGTCTCTGCTCTGTTTTCTCGAACCCTGGTCGTGGCAGACGGCTGCCTGATTCTGCTGGAGATCTCTTCCTCCAGCAGAAGCAAAACTTTCCTGTTAAAAAGGGGGGTTTTCCTTTCCATTGTCACTGCACGCATGCTCAGTATGAGGGATTGCTGCAAAGTCATCGACACAATCAAGCAACTGTTCACTACCGCTAAATGCTCATCCATGATTCGATTGAATTGATTATTTTTTGAAAAATGCCTTGGGAGGACATGTGTTGTGAATTGGCGCTATATAGATAAACTGAAGTAAATTTAGAAACTGAGAAAGGTAAATCTCAAATCTGATGCTGACTTCAGAACCGTGTTCTCCAACCGAACCTGTAGGGGACTGATGTTTGAACGGTCTTTTGCGATTTCGTCATTGAATGGTGTTGGACTGTAGTTTCCCTTTGAATAAGCCAAGGTGGAGCCATATCAAGTCAAAAAATAAATTAATATTTTAAATGAACACCTTTAATGACCTACTTTCTATGGACTAGGCCAATTATTATTTTTATTTTATAACACTGAAGGAGATTGCTGAGGGGTTTCTATAGGTTTCTTTGGATAGAAAACTTTTGTGTTTTTTGTCAACTGGCATAATACACTGAACTTGACTACATTATTTTATAAGTATTTAATTTAATTTAATTGTAATCTGTTTGTATGATTGGATTCAACTGGATATAAATCAAATGTGTTTGTCTTGTAAAATGCCTTGACATTATATTTGTTGTGAACTGGAGCAATGTAAGTCTAACATCAACCACTTTATAAACATTTATACTTTTACCCATAAATGAATACTTGAAAGTTATTTCTTGCACGCTTCCTTGTAGTACATGGATTTAATTATGTAGTTTTGCTGGTGTCCCCATATGTCTGCTGTGCATGTGTGCAATGATACGCGTGGTGTGTGGGCAAGAACACAATCCACCCGAAAGAGTGCAACCCCCATCATCCAACAATACCAATACACGCCACATCACGGCCCTGCAACAATTTACTTTACACTGGTGCGTGCAAGGAGGCCCACACACTGATGCGAAACACTAGACAACTCCCTCTGGCCCCCACTAGTAATCCACCCATCCGCCTCATGAAACCAACTATGCTGCAAAGCTAGGCCACAATTACCACCCACACCCGGAAATATGTCTGGGGGTTTGAATTTTAAACCCTGTGGTGTTTAAAAAATTTCAATTCAAATTCAATTCATTTAAATTTTTTATAGCGCCAATTCCCCAAACACATGTCGTCTCAAGGGGACTTCCACAAAAGTCAGGTACATATTTATTCCAATTAATCTTAATCCATTTAAAAGGGGCAGACCCCAGATTTCCGTTATTTATTCAAATTGGATAAAAATTTTTTTTTATCTGAGGAAAAGGGAAAAAACCCCCCAGCAGATTGCATCCAGTCAGCCCACTTGCAGCATTCACTCCTCCCGGCCCCCCCCCCAAAAATGTAGAGACAGTGGGGCAGTCACCTGGCGTTGACTTTGCAGCAATCCCTCATACTGAACCCTTGGGATTTAGCGACAGTGGAGAGGGGAAAAAATTTCCCTTTTAAAAAGGGGAAAAAACCTCCAGCAAACCCGGGTCAGTGTGAAAAGGGGCCATCTGCCCAAAACCCCCGACTGGGGGTTAGAGAGAAAGAGCAGAGACAAAAAAGAGAACAAAGAAGCACTGATCCAGGAGTACTTTCTATGGGGAGGAAAAAGTAAAGTTTAATGGATTTTAGCTCCTTTAGTCATTTTTACCTAGAAAGAAGGAACAGAAAAAACTCTGAGCCAAATTTTCAAGGTTTAGAGTCTGAAGAGAGGGACCAGAGAGAGGTCACAGTAAAAAGCTCAGTCAGTAGCTATTTTCCTAGGGAGAGAAAGGGTTATTAAACACTGAAAGACAGGGCCATGTGGATCATCGGTTAGAAGGCGGAGCATTAAGTTGTTGCTGGGAGGATTCCCCTCTCCAGAAAAGGTGTTACAGGTAGACACCAGAGTCAGGCCAGGTGTAGCTTTCTAGGAAGAGAACAAGAGATGAGAACAAAAGTAAAAGCTGAGATAACAGCAAATAATACAAAATTGAAGAGTAGAGTGAGAAAGTAAGCGAAGAGGGTGAAAGGGTCATTATGTCCTCAGCAGCACAAGGCCTATAGCAGCATAACTACAGAGATAGCTCAGCGACTACCTAAGCCACTCTGTAACTATAAGCTTGTTATCAAAAAGGGAAAGTTTTAAACCTAGCCTTAAAAGTAGACAGTTTGTCCATCTTACCGCAGGGCCACTGATGGCCATTGTTATACTAAAAACCAACAACGATGGGATACCTCTCTTCTGTCAGATTTGACCATAACCAATTGGAAAGAGAGGAGGGTCATGTACAGGTTAGCAGGAAAAGGAGGTTGTTATTGCACCTCAACCGTAATCTGAGCCGGTTATGGCTTAAACCTGACTCCCCCTTACTCCATCCAACAAGGGGGGAAAGAAGACCGAGCTAAAAAAAGGAAGATAGCTCAGGATAACCTAAGCCACTCTAACTATAAGCTTTATCAAAAAGGAAAGTTTAAGCCTAGCCTTAAAAGTAGACGGGTGTCCGCCTCATGGACAAAAATGGGAGCTGGTTCCCGGAGAGGGGCCTGATAACTAAAGGATCGCCTCCCATTCTACTTCTAGAGACTCTAGGAACCCCCCAGTAAAACTGCAGTCTGAGAATGAAGTGCTCTGTTAGGAACGTATGGAAAAAATCAGATCTCTGATGTATGATGGAGCTAAATCATTAAAGGGCTTTATATGTGAGGAGGAGAATTTTAAATTCTATTCTGGATTTAACAGGGAGCCAATGAAGGGGGAAACTAAAGTAGGGAAATATGATCTCTTTTTTTAATTTTCAATAGAACTCTTGCTGCAGCATTTTTGAATCAGCTGAAGGGCTTTTAACTGCATTTTGGGGGACATCCTGATAGTAAAGAATTACAATAGTCCACCTTGAAGAAAAAAAATGCATGGACTAGTTTTTTCAGCGTCACTCCGGGACAGGGAATTTTTCTAATTTTGGCAATGTTGCGGAGATGAAAAAGGAAATCCTAGAAAAACCGTTTAATAGGGTTTTAAATGACATGTCTGGTCAAAAAAAACACCAAAGGGTTTTTTACTTTATTATCGGAGGTCAATTTTAATGCCATCCAGGTTAAGTGATTGACTAAGCAGTTTCTTTTTAAAGACTCCGGGCCAAAGACGACAACTTCTGTCTTGTCTGAATTTTGAAGCAGAAAATTTAAAATCATCCAAGTTTTTATGTCTTCAAGACATGGTTGTAGTCTATCTAAAATGGGTTTGGGCTCATCAGGATTTATGGATAAGTAAAGCTGAGTATCATCAGCGCAACAGTGAAAATTTATTTTAGCTGCTGATAATTTTACCATTTGGGAAGCATATATATAGTAAAGAGAATTGGGCCCAAGTACTGAACCCTGTGGTACTCCACAATTACCCTGGAGTTTAAAGATGATTTATCATTTACATGAACAAACGGAATCTGTCAGACAAATAAAAATTTTAAAACCAGCCTAGCGCTGTTCCCCTGATCCCTACAGCATATTCCAGCCTTTCTAGGAGAATATTATGATCGACTGTAATCAAATGCAGCACTGAGATCTAACAGAACCAGTACAGACACAAGTCCATTATCTGAGGCAATAAGAATATCATTAGTGACTTTCAGCAGAGCTGTTTCAGTGCTATGATGAGCTCTGAAACCTGACTGAAAGTCTTCAAACAGGTCATGGCTGTGTAAATGCTCACACATTTGATTAGCAACTATTTTCTCAAGAATTTTAGATAAGAATGGAAGATTGGATATCGGTCTGTAATTTATTAAGTCATCTCGATCAAGCGAAGGTTTCTTAAGCAAAGGTTTAATTACAGCTACCTTAAAAGCTTGTGGTACATGCCCATTTACTAAAGATAAATTAATCATATCTAAAATGGAGCTTATAATCAGAGGGAACACTTCCTTAAATAATTTGGTTGGGATTGGGTCTAACATACAAGTTGAAGGTTTAGATGAAGCTAATATTTCTGATAACTCTGGAATACACTTTTACGGTTTTTAAGTATGTCCTGTTACTGTGATAGGAGGACACAATCACACAATTACAGGTCAAGAGGGTTCGCCTTCATGATTTGGATGTATGATAAAGATAGGACTAACTTGGTTAAGCATTAAACTGATGTAAAAAGTGAAACACTCCTGGCAAATTTCAACAGAATGGGTTGTGCTCTGTTAAACACCAGTCGGGGTAAAATGGCTTCATCTTTTCATGACCTCTGCTCCGGATTTACCAAGGAAATTACAACGATAAGCTAAAGTACTTTGCATTTAGTGTGAAAGAGGTGCTTATCTGCAGCACGACTGCTCCAAATATGGCTGAGTGAAGCTCCTCTGAGAGAGTTAAAAACTCCAATAACATCTTCTGTTCTTTCCAAACTGACATTACGCCATCAGTTGAGAATTTTGAACTCTTTAAAGGATTTCTTTGAAATTTCAGACAACGCTTGTGCAAGGCAAACATAGTCCATCAGCTTCAGATAATGCTCTCCACAAAAGAATGGCTCTCTGGTTTTTGGCATCAATCTAAGCTCATAAAACAGGTCACAGTCCCATACAGATAACACCTGTTTCCACAATGACTCTCTTTGTTTAGTTAGTCACTGTTTGCCTTGTTTCTTACTCCGTGTTTCTGTCCTCAGTCATATGTGTGTTCTTGTTTCTAGGTGACAGGAGTTACACAGACTTGATGTAACTGCGTTGAGAAGCTGCCAGGTCAAAGATTAGTCAACCATTTGGGTGTGTCCTATTTAAGAAAAAACTTACTGGGTAAACTGTAAGGTCATTTTTTACTTCATTTTATTCATTTATATTAATTTACAGTGTCAAAAGGGTTCACACTGAAGTTTTCCACAGTATGTCACGTTACAACAACAAATTTAATTTAATTTTAATGGATTTTACAGTGTGGTGAAAAAAAGTATTTGCCCCCTATAAATTTGTTTTGCTTTAACTGTTTTTTTTCACCTTGAAATGTTTCTGATCATCTCATGAAAATATTCAGAACACAAATAAAAGGCATATTTCAAATTATGGTTGTATTTATTAGGGAAAAGAGAAGCTACACAAACCAACTTGGTCCATATGACAAACTAATTGCCCCCTAAACTTGTTAACCCTTGGCAAACACGACTGCCATCGAGTGTTTGATAACTGGAAATTAGTCTTTACATTACTGTGGAGAAAGTTCAGCTCACTCTTCTTTGCATAATTGTCTGAACTCCGCCACATAGGAGGGTTTCCAGCTGCTGGTTCAGAGTCATGCTACAGTTTCTCAGTCATTCTCTTTCTTTGAGCCTTTTTAACGTGGACTTGTTGGGGCACTTTGGATCTGCTGCACAACCCAAGTGCCCTTGAGTTTAAGGTTCTGAATTAATCGCTAGACAGCAGAATTTATGTTTCCAGCATTGATAGAACAGGGTGGGCCATTTATATGGATACACCTTAATAAAATGGGAATGGTTGGTCATATTAACTTCCTGTTTGTGGCACATTAGTATATGTGAGGGGGGAAACTTTTCAAGATTGGTGGTGGCCATGGCGGCCATTTTGAAGTCGGCCATTTTGAATCCAACTTTTGTTTCTTCAATAGGAAGAGGGTCATGTGACACATCAAACTTATTTGGAATTTCACAGGAAAAACAATGGTGTGCTTGGTTTTAACATAATTTTATTCTTTCATGAGTTGTTTACAAGTTTCTCTTTGTTTACAGCCATTGACATGTCGCCGAGGTTAACACGTGCGGAGCGGATAGAAATTGTGTTGATGTCTGGTGAACGCAGTAACCGGGTCATTGCAGCAGATTTCAATGCAAGACAGCCTACGAGACCACCCATCTCCCATGCTACAGTTAGCAAACTGCTTGCTAAGTTTCGTGAAACTGGTTCAGTGTTGGATTTGCCAAAATGTGGACGCATGAAATCTGTCACTAATAAAGAAACATCAGTGGCTGTCCTAGCTTCATTCAGCAAGAGCCCACAGCGTAGCACTCGCCGTATGTCACTGGAGAGTGGCATTAGTCGAACATCCCTTCGGCGGATATTAGCAACTCACAAATGGCACCCTTACAAACTCCAGCTACTGCAGCATCTCAACGAGGATGACCCAGATCGGCGCACTGAATTTGCAGAATGGGCAAAACAAAAGTTGGAACAGGACCCTCAGTTTACGCAGAAGATTTTGTTCAGCGATGAGGCAAACTTTTATGTGAATGGTGAAGTTAACAAACAAAACCACTGCTATTGGTCTGACACTAACCCACATTGGATAGATCCCTCCAAGACTGTTGGAACCAAAAAATTGATGGTATGGTGTGGTATATGGGGTACAAAGATAGAGAGGCCATTCTTCATCAATGGAAACCTCAAGGCCACTGGATATGCGAAATTGCTACATGATGATGTGTTTCCCTCTTTATGTACTGAAGCTGGCATGTTCCCTGAGTTTTTCCAGCAAGATGGTGCACCACCACATTATTGGTGTCAGGTCCGAGCATTCCTAGATGAACAGTTTCCTGGAAAGTGGATTGGTCGTCGTGGGCCAGTTGAATGGCCCCCAAGGTCTCCCCCGATCTGAACCCCTTAGACTTTTATCTTTGGGGTCACCTGAAGGCAATTGTCTATGCTGTGAAGATACGAGATGTGCAGCACCTGAGACTATGGATACTGGAAGCCTGTGCTAGCATTTCTCCTGTGGTGTTGCTATCAGTGTGTGAAGAGTGGGAGAAGAGGGTTGTGTTGACAATCCAACACAATGGGCAGCACTTTGAACACATTTTATAAGTGGTCAGAAACTTGTAAATAACTCATGAAAGAATAAAGTTATGTTAAAACCAAGCACACCCTTGTTTTTCTTGTGAAATTCCCAATAAGTTTGATTTGTCACATGACCCTCTTCCTATTGGAAAAACAAAAGTTGGATTCAAAATGGCCGACTTCAAAATGGCCACCATGGTCACCACCCATCTTGAAAAGTTTCCCCCCTCACTTATACTAATGTGCCACAAACAGGAAGTTAATATGACAAAGCATTCCAATTTTATTAAGCTAGTTTGTCTTGGTCCTGAAGCAGCAAAGCAGCATGAGGCCATCACACCACCAGCATGTTTGAGTGTTGCTATTATGTTTCTCTTTTTTGAAATCCTGGATTAGTTTTACACCAGAGGTTGTAGGACTCTCATGTTCCAAAATGTTCCACCTTTCTCTGTGCAAAGAATATTGTTCTAAAAGTCTAAGATCATCAAAATGTTTTTGGCCAATATGGCACAAGGCTTTGTATATTTTTTTGTTCAGTAGTAATTTTAGCCTTGGTTTCTCCTATAGAAGACATTTATGCCCACTCTTTTTCTTAATGTTGAATCATGAACACTGATCTTAACAAAAACAAGCGAGGCCTGCAGTTCTTTTGATGTTGCTCTGGGTTCTTCTGTGACCTTCTGGATGAGTTGTTGATGCGCTCTTGGCTCTTTGGTATTTTCTATAAACTCTTGGATTATTTTCTATTCATTTGTGGATAATGGCTCCAACAGTTGTTCCCCGCTGACTTTAGAAATAGCGTAGTAACCCTTTCCATACTGATAGATGTCAGTGACTTTGTTTCTCATCTGCTCTTTAGACCGGGCCATGATGAGTTGCTTCTTGAGATGTTTTACCCTTCTTTGTTTTGTCAAACAGGTTCTAGTTAAGGGATATATTGATTCTACAGGTCAGACACTTATACTGCATATGCCTGGTAAAATTTGACTTTTAAGAACTGGATCAATCACAGTTAAATTATCATTTACCTTTGGGGAGATTACTTTTGTACATTGGATAGCTTTATAACCTTAAATGAAAAGGTGTTTTTTCAAGGTGTTGTGCACTATTGCATAAATTTCCAAGAAAATACATTGGAGTTTGTGGTTCTAATGTGATGAAATGTGGAAAAGCTCAAGGAGTGTGAATATATATTTGCATGGCCATGTAACATTTTTGCTTGAAACTGGAGCTCAGTGGCCTTTCCTCCAGATCCTAATTCTTTCCAGACTCCAGCTCTTAGCTATTGTTCACCCTTTTCCTGACAGCAGCCCGATTACGTAAGACAGATGCCTCAAAAAAGAAAAAGCTCCACATCCCACCTCCTAAAAACTACAGCCGCTGCCATGGAGACCTTATAAACCCAAAACTATGTCATGGAAAAAACATGTGAAAGTGATTCAAAGAAAACAGCCCAGGTCTTATCTCAACCAGCAGATTTTATTTGTCAGACAAGTCTCACACAAACACACTCACAGTCCTGTACATCAAGTCTTCTTCTTCGTGGTTTTGTTTTCAGCATTTTTCAGTACAGTTTCTCTCATCTCATGTAACGGCTATTAATTAACAGACAGTGTATGTGTGTGTGTGTGTCTGAGAACAGCTTGTCCTGCCAGTCTGGGCGTCTAGCTGGAAGAGCGCACAGTTGTGGTTGTGACTGTGGTCTTTGAGCCTCCTGTTACAAAGAAAGAAAAAAGAAGTATTATAGCATTTGTTCAAGGCTATCACGAAGGTATTTGCATTGTGTTTGCGCAAATCTGTGTCTCTTACCTGTGCCAATTGGTCTGAAATGATGAAAGGCAGAGAGAGAAGTTGAAGAAAACAGTGAGTGGGGAGACCTTGCATATTTTTTTTCTTGCATTTTAGTTGTAAAAGGTCAAATATGTTATTGCAACTCGGTTTACCTGGATTCCTCCGACTCCAGCAAGCTCCTGTAGGTGGCGATCTCCTGCTCCAACCTGGTCTTGATGTCCAGAAGCATCTTGTATTCCTGGCCCTGCTGCTCGATGCTAGCACGCATGTTGCCGAGCTCCGCTTCCAGCGAGTTGATGGTGTTCTGGTAACTGGTTAGCATGGCGCTGTAGCGGGCCTCTGTCTCTGCTAACGTATTTTCCAGAGCCCCTTTCTGTCACAGAACAGAAGACGAATAAAAGAGTTTTGCTGTTGTTTCAACTTGGAATAAAATCTTGAGGGATTGAAGTCTTTTCATGAGGGATTCTAGCTGTTTTGAACTGTCTTCTGCAGCAGCCACACCCTGGATGCAGCAGATCCGATAGAAAGGCAGGGCTATTTGCTTTGCAGCTCCGCTCTCTTTAAGAGAGGATAAAGAGCAGCTGGGTTTAAATGGGATTCTGCGTGTATTTATGTGTTTGCAGCAGGGAGGTTTGTTTCTGGGAGTGGTGAGTGACTAACACCATTTGGGCACAGATAACCCATAGGATTACAATTTTTTTTAGCTTTCCTCAAACTCTTTTATGAATTTCAGAATTCAAACAGATGTCTGTGAATGTTTTCCAGGGAGAAGCTCCTCCCATCCCCACTGTTCCCTTCATTCCTCCTGTAATGTCTCCACTGTCTCTTATCCTCCCTTCTTACTCTTTAACCTCTGTCTCTTCCCTCATTATGTTCTGACCAAGATTGGAATCTGGGGATTTATGGTTAGATAAGGCAACGATTAGGGAAATGGAAAAATGTGGTTTGGGGGTTTTAAGGGTTTTTTCATACTCACCATGCTAAGCTGAGACTGCAGCTCGATCTCCAGACCCTGGAGTGTGCGCCGCAGGTCACCGATCTCTGTCTTGGACGTCTGGATGTATTCTGTGCTAATGGCCACCTCCTTGGTCAGGGTTGCCGACTAAATCAGAAAAATAAGGACACCTTTTTACGTCCCTGTGATTATGACGATTAGTTTTAAACAGTGTCCAGAGGGAGCAAACCTCCACATTTACAATGTGTGGGGCAAAGCTCGCTTTTTATGAGAAAGTCTCCTCACCTTCTGATTAAACCAGGCCTCCTGGTCTCGACGATGCTTATCGGTGATGGCTTCATACTGGGCGCGGATCTCCTCCATGACTTTGTTCAGGTCTTGCTGAGGCGCGGCGTCCACCTCCACGTTGACTGTGCCAGTGAGCTGAGAGCGCATTGCTGCCAATTCCTGAAAGAGTTAAAGAAGGCACAGATTAGATCTGTTTTGCATCAGCCTGTGGGAACATGGAAGAGCTGCACAATGTCAGCCACCTCTGCGTGGTTCTTTTTCAGGTAGGCCAGCTCATCCTGTAGGCCTTCAATCTGCATCTCCAGGTCAGCCTTGGTCAGGGTAGTCTGGTCTAGCAGGCGGCGAAGGTTGGCAATGTCGGCCTCCACGGACTGTCGCATCATAGACTCATGTTCAAATCTAATCAGGTCACAGAAATACAGATCATCAGCATGAGGCCACTTCTACTGTTAAAGAATGCCTGTTTGACCTCATTTAAAAGCTTTTTCATACTTGTTTTTAAAGTCATCTGCTGCCAGTTTGGAGTTATCAATCTGGAGCAGGATGTTGGCATTTTCAAAGGTGGCAGCGTTGATCTGGACAGAAAGCAGTAAAAGAAAACGTGGGATTGGTTGCACAGTTTATTTGGAGTCCCATACCTTGCTTTAGAGTGGTTTTGATTTTGATCTACAGGCAAAACTGCAGAATAAAACATATTTCCTCAACTCTGACTTCTCGTCTGCTGCATTAACACCCAAAAAATGTTATAAAATCCCTAAAATATCTGTAAGACATCAGGTTTGCATCCTTTTAAAACTCCCCCGATAATCATTAACAGCCCTGCAAATATTTGACTTGCAAAGGCCGCCACACTCCATACCTTGTCTTTCAGGTCGTTGATGATAGCCCAGTAGTGGCTGTAGTCCCTCTCTGCTGCTGGGCCCTTCTTCTCGTAGTACTCTCTGATCTGGATCTCCAGCTTGGCGTTGGCTGCCTCCAGAGAGCGCACCTTCTCCAGGTAGTTGGCCAGACGGTCGTTCAGGTTCTGCATGGTGGCCTTCTCATTCAGGTGGATGTTGCCCTGGTCCATGGCGCTGGAAAGGTCAAAGCCCCCTCCCATACCGCCACCATACCCAGAGGAGACAACCCGAGCGCTGGAGGAGGAAATGCGAGGGCCGCTCCTGAAGCTGAGGCCTGACACGCTGTGGGCCTTGTGCGGGGCAGCGCTGGATGTGTAGCTGCGGGTCTGTCTGGTGACAGAGGGGCCACTGGCGAAGCTCTGCTGGTAAAACATGATGGCTAACTGTCTGCTGGTCAGGAGACAACACGAAGAGAGAAGACCGTTAGGCAGCTGTGGATTGAGCAGCTCTGTGGAGTTTGATAGTGGGAGGCAGGCTGTTGATATAGTGCAGGCTGGAGGCGGGACTAGACTGGAGCAGAGAAGTGGAGAAGGAAGGAGGGAGTTTTCCTCAGTACTAACCCTAACCCTGGGCTTGGCAGAACCACCATTTGTTTTCTTTTAAAGGCCAGGGTTTGGTTTCTTTCCACTTCTGTGAGGAAACCGATGTGGAATGTGTGAAACGTTTCTACTGGTTTGGATCCCAGGGATTATTTCTGCATAGGCTGCCTTCCTCAAGCATGTATGCGGCATGTGTGTGGCTTTCCTAAATGCCTGCAGGCATCGTCTAGATCATGCCAGTCATTTGGCATCTTTGTGCAAATAGAGGAGGTGTAGATTTATTGTCTTAGTGTCCCGCCGTTAGTCAACATTAACAGTGAGCAGTTTGTGAAGAGTCTTTTTGGCTGTTAAAAACTCCTCATGATGATAAACTCCAGACATGGCTCAGGAAATCTAAAGTTAAACATCGAGTCTCATTGCAGCTTATCAAGACATAAAGTTTTGATGAATCCCTTGCCTGCATCTGCAATTCATGACAGCATTATAAACATTTAAGAAATAAAAAGCTTCTGTCATCGAAAGACAAAAGACATGCAAGTGGGGTGTGGCTCATAGTGTTATTAACCTTTAAAGTTTTTAAATGCTTGTTTTATCTGAGTCTGATTGCAGTGTGCTTTATAAAAGGAGCAGGAAATCAATGAGCTGTTGACTGACTGGTGACAGAGATAAATGTTTGTGGCCTTGAACCACGGGTCTACATTGTTTTTCATAGTTTCAGTCAAGACAACTCTTCAGCTTCTCATTGTTCACCGTATCATACACAACATCCACTTCTCAGCCCAGTATATCCTATGTGTGTGTTTTTCATGTGTGCACTGTTTATTTTTGCTGGTTTTGGCTTGAGTTATGAGCTGAGTGCGGAATAAGACAGAGCACCTCACCGTTTCGGTGTGCATGTAAGGGAGAGAGAGGGAGAGGTGTCCTTATCTCTATGTTGGGCTCTGGCCAGTTTCTGTTGCAGAGAAACATCTGCCGTCAGCTGGGGGGAAGGAATGCAGGCACACATGGGTCAACACGGAGTCACGGAGAGAACTTACACATTTTTCTCCTGCACTGTCAGCAAAGTTTCATCAATCTGTGTTGACCTGCCTTATTGATTCCTCCTAAAGACCTGCTGATAGTTTTGGACAAAGGTTTATTTCTGGAATGTATTGATTTGGTTCTGCCTAAAAGGTAACTTTAGCTGTCACAGAGTTTGGTCTTAAAAGGTTGACCTACAGTGTTTGAGAGAGCAGAAGCTTTTAGGTTTTAAAGTCAAAGTCTTAACAATAGGACGATAATGTCTATGTTTATAACAACTAAATGAGACATTTAGCTCTAAATTGTACATTGTGATGCAAAAGATTCATAACCCTCAAACATTATGATGTTTTTTCCCTTTACGGCCAAAAACTTTGTTTTATTAGGATTTCATGTGATACGAAAACATAAACAAGATCGTAATCTTGAAATGGAAGAATTTAGATTTTTTTTTTCCAAAAAAAAAAATCTGAGAGGTGTGACTTGCATTTGTACATCCACCTTTCGCTGACGGGGTTTGTTTCTACCAGCTTTGCACATAAGACTGCCATGTTTGCCCATTCTCCTTTGCAAAAAAGCTCAGGCTCAATCAGACTGGATGGAGATCGTGATTTCAATGTAAACTTTAATATCCCCTAGGGCAGTTTGTTGTGCAGACAGCAGTCACATAAAAACACACACAACAGTATTAAAAGGAAGCAAGAAGTCTGACAGCATTAGAGATTCAAGATTATTTTTCTCTGCTCGTTCCACATCGGGGCATCCCGTACCTCCTTCCTGTAGATGGCTGGGGTCAGCCAAGATGATTTTAACCTTGGTGTTGTAAAGTCACAAAGTTCATTCAGGGGTATGCCGGCAATTTTACTGCATACCGTGCAGATGAATCTTGTTTTTAACTGACAGTGACCTGTGCCATCGAAAAATGTAAGAACAAGCGCAGCAAAGCAAAAATAAAACATCCTCATAAACAGAACTGACATTAACAGTGCAAAGCACTTGATAAAAGTACTGGTGGGACCTTTTGACCACTCGCTCCACTTGTGGTTCAAAACACAATTTCTCATCAATAACCACCCCTGGGTATTTATACTGTGGCACCAGCTCAACTGTTTGATTATTGATTGTTACTGAAGATATCAGATCTTCTAAGGAAATCTCAAGTCTTACCACAGGTCTTCAAATGGATTTGGGTCTGGACTTTGACTAGGATATTCATGGATATGCTGTATGCTGACCAGAGCATCTTCTGCCACACTTTCCCCGTCCCTTTTGGGAAAAAAAACAGACTTATTATACTATCCTTCAACAATAGATTCCTTCTTGCCACTCTTCCACAAATGTCAGATTCATGAAGAAAATGACAGATTCTCGCACTAGTGTTTTTTGTTATGTCTGCAACTCCTACACAGTCACCATAGACCCGTGGCTACTGTGATTATTGCTATCCAAAATACACTTTTCCAATCTTATTTGTACAACAATTTGAAAATCATGTATTATTCCTTCCACTTTGCAATTATGCACCACTTTGTGTTGATATATCACACAAAATCCCAATAAATTACATTAATGTTTGTGCTTGTTTTGCAACAGAATCTGAAAAAGTTTGGTGCCAGGTACTGTAAGCCATAAACAGGCTGGGAAACGCAGTTTGACCAACAAACCTGATTGCACCATTATTTTAGGTTAACTAACCAAAACAAACAGTATTTTTAATTTCTTGTGCTGCAGGCCTAAAAATGTACTTTGTTCTGACTGAACAACAGAGGCAAACTCAAAAATAGAAACGTGCTCTATGTGATGCATGACAAACTAGACATGTGGCTTGCTGTTTCACTTAAAACTCTCGATTTGCATCGTTATAGCCTTAATGTGGACATGATTTAAACCTATATCATACTGTTGTCTTTAAAGTAAGAATAAAAACTGGTAAACAGGTAAATATAAATTTCCCTAGCTTTTTCTCCAGCAGCCTGCCCTCCTTGAACATTTCCCATAATGCAATGTTTTCACACATGAAGAAGAGAGGATTAGGGATGGATATTTTCTAATTGAGTGTTAAACATTAAATCAGGAAATTCTCTGCTGGAAATATCTTAGGACAACGAAAACAGTAAAGCAGAATGCAAAACACACAAGGGCACGATCCAAAACTCACCCTGTGTAGAGATACTATTTGTATCATTGAGCAAACCTCTGAATTTAAGGCTTTTTGAATCAGCACACACATATTTAGATGTATATGTACAATAACAGTGGAGGTTTACGTACATGAAAGCAGAAAACAGAATCAAGCAGCAGCTTATTTCAGCATGAACACTCACTGACCTATATACCCAGGAAACCTCCTCATTTAGTCCCAGGTGATGTTGCAGACAGTTCTGTTCTCACATGCAGCCATGCAGCGAGGCTGCAGTGAGGTTGAACTCCATGCATGAAAATGGCGTTGCTATGCAGACTGTGGCACATGCTGCAGGTCAACCTAAAGAGCTTTAGATGCAATGTATGGTACTTTCAGTCTGATTGGTGTTCATCCATCACTATGTGGTTTGGCTCTATCACAAAACATGACAGGTCCAAGCTGCAGCGCACAATTACGTCTGCAGAGAGAATCATCAGGCCTGACCTTCTCTCCATCTATGACTTGTACAGGTCTAGAGTCAGGAAAAGGTCAGCTAAGACCTCTGTCGACTCAACACATTCTGGTCACAGGTTCTTTAGGCTTTTCCCTTAAGTTCGACGCTGCAGGGGGCTTATGGGAAAAACCAGCCGCCACATAGACAGGCTGTCTATCTGTTGAACACAATGAACACCTCACAGCCAGCCTGAGAGTGGAGCTTCACAGCTAAACAGGATGTTTTGTTAAGAGCAGAGCTGCTGCTGCTGCTTTGATGAGGGTTACTGTGAGGAGTATAATCCTCATTTGCATTGCTTACAGGGCTGGCTCTAATCAAGTAATCATGTTGCTACCAATGCATTTCTGTTCTTGGATACTCCTTGCAGGGTCCGAAAGGACAGTTGGGTGCACTGGGTAGCCTCTGACAGTTTGTTTCAGAGAAGAACAGAAATGCAGACGACAGTTCACATAATTTTTTAAAGCTCAACAAGGATAAAACATAATCCTGTAAGTTGGCCCTAAGAACACAGAAACCTGCTTTTAACCTGTTAAGCCCTAAGGGTTTTAGAAGCAATTTCCGCTTGAAATTACATAACTGAAATAAATGAAGAATCGCTCCACATTTATAAAGTCTTAATGCAAACCTTTGGTACCTGTGTAAAAGTAAGACATAAAAGAATATTTTTTCAGTGTAACCATTATTGCAACTGTTACTATGTCTGATTTATTTGTCTTTAAACAAAGAAAAAAAGTTTTTATGAGCCTTACCAAAATCTGTTTATAAATAACATTGCATAACACTATGAATATTCTTTTGAAAACGAAGGAGAAGCCTCATATTGTATTCATCAACATCTTGTCTATAGCTGCATTAATTTCAGACTGAATCAGTTGAAGCATATTTTGGCTACTAAAGCAAAGATTTTGTGAAGAAATGTGCCCCAAAACTGTGCCAAAAGTGTTTTTCACCTCATCTGGTCAAATGAAAGTGCTGATTTCCATTGTAGGACGCCTTCTGCATATGACATAGCCTTTGGTCATGACATTTACTCTGTGTATCATCAAAATGTACCATTTTGCACAGCATAAAATCAATATAATGAAAATAAATCAAACTGAATTGTGTCATTTTGTCTCCAACTACAGGAATAATAACCTAGAGGAACTAGAGGAAGAATAATCCAAATTGTGCAAACCAATGTGCAAAAAAGAATTGCCAATGAAAAACTGTTCTCTGATTAATATAATGAACACCTCACAGCCAGGATGTCAACCAAACAAAAAAGCATATTGCACTATATATATATATATATAGATATATCTATATATCTATATATGTATATATATACACTCAGCAACCACTTTATTTGGTACACCTTGCTAGTCCCGGGTTGGACCCTCTTTTGCCATCAGAACTGCCTTAATCCTTCGTAGCACAGATTCAACAAGGTCCTGGAAACATTCCTCAGAGAGTTTGGTCCATTTTGACATGATAGCATCACACAGATGCTGCAGATTTGTCGGCTGCACATCCATGATGCGAATCTCCCGTTCCACCACATCCAAAATGTGCTCTACTGGATTGAGATCTGGTGACTGTGGAGGCCATTTGTGTACAGTGAACTCATTGTCATGTTCAAGAAACCAGTCTGAGATGATTCGTGCTTTATGACATGACACGTTATCCTGCTGGAAGTAACCATCAGAAGATGGGTACACTGTGGTCAGAAAGGGATGGACATGGTCAGCAATAATACTCAGGCTGTGGCGTTGACACGATGCTCAATTGGTACTAAGGGGCCAAAGTGTGCCAAGAAAATATCCTCCACACCATTACACCACCACCACCAGCTTGAACCGTTGATACAAGGCAGGACAGATCCATGCTTTCATGTTGTTGACGCCAAATTCTGACCCTACCATCCAAATGTCGCAGTAGAAATCGAGATTAATCAGACCAGGCAACGTTTTTTCAATCTTCTATTGTCCACTTTTGGTGAGTCTGTGTGAATTGTAGCCTCAGTTTCAATTCAATTCAATTCAGTTTATTTATATAGCGCCAATTCACAACACATGTCGTCTCAAGGCACTTCACAAAAGTCAGGTACATGCATTACAATTAATCCAAATCATTGAACAGTGCAGTCAGATTCTGTTATTTATTCAAATTAGATAAAAAGTTTGTCTATCTAAGGAAACCCAGCAGATTGCATCCAGTCAGTGACTTGCAGCATTCACTCCTCCTGGATGAGCATGTAGAGACAGTGGACAGTCACTGGCGTTGACTTTGCAGCAATCCCTCATACTGAGCATGCATGTAGCGACAGTGGAGAGGAAAAACTCCCTTTTAACAGGAAGAAACCTCCAGCAGAACCAGGCTCAGTGTGAGCGGCCATCTGTCACGACCGACTGGGGGTGAGAGAGAACAGAGCAGAGACACAAAGAGAACAAAGAAGCACTGATCCAGGAGTCCTTTCTATGGGAAGGAAAAGTTAAATGTTAATGGATGTAGCTCCTTTAGTCGTTTCACCTAGAAAGAAAGAACAGATAAACTCTGAGCCAGTTTTCAATGTTAGAGTCTGAAGAGAGCACATAGAGTTAGTTACAGTAAAAGCTCCGCCAGTAGCTATGTCTAGTTTCCTGTTCTTAGCTGACAGGAGTGGCACCCGGTGTGGTCTTCTGCTGCTGTAGCCCATCTGCCTCAAGGTTCGATGTGTTCAGTGTTCAGAGATGCTCTTCTGCAGGCCTTGGTTGTAACGAGTGGTTATTTGAGTTACTGTTGCCTTTCTATCAGCTCGAACCAGTCTGGCCATTCTCCTCTGATCTCTGGGATCAACAAGGCCCACAGAACTGCCGCTCACTGGATATTTTCTCTTTTTCTGACCATTCTCTGTAAACCCTAGAGATGGTAGTGCGTGAAAATCCCAGTTGATCAGCAATTTCTGAAATACTCAGACCAGCCCGTCTGGCACCAACTACCATGCCACGTTCAAAGTCACTCAAATCACCTTTCTTGCCCATTCTGATGCTCGGTTTGAACTGCAGCAGATCGTCTTGACCATGTCTACATGCCTAAATGCATTGAGTTGCTGCCATGAGATTGGGACAGGTGTACCTAATAAAGTGGCCGGTGAGTGTATATTTATATATATATATATATATATATATATATATATATTTTAAAATATATATATATAGATTATATATAATATTTATAATTTAAATGATGATGGTCTGCACCCCCCTACATACTCCCCCATGTCGTTATTTTTATTTCTCTAAAATGTCTTTACATATTGTGGTTGGACAATAAATTTGATAGCAACTCTGATTCTCAATCAAACTCAGAACAAACCAGCCTTGAATCACTCTCACACAAATAGCCTCTGTGTTTTGGAGCAAAGGTGACTGGTCCAGTAAATGTCGTACAAAACCTCCAGACCGGTAATTTCCCTCTTATGTGCTATTATAAGTGATTCACTATTTAAAAATAACACACTACTGGACACTAACTGAGCAGAGTGCAAGCTAGCAGCAGAGGCCTGTGCTTTTATGCAGCCTGAGTGCATCTGATATGCATGCAAATTACCTCACTGGAAAAGGTGACGCAGAAAGATGAGCCATACCTTGTTGTTTCTAATGATACCGGACATGAGAAGCTTGATGCAAAACGTAAATGGTTTCTGAAGCGTCTTTTTTACAGAGTCAGTCATGTCTGAAGGACCTTTAAAAGTTATCTGTGTTTAAATTGTTGTAAAACCCAAATAATTTAGAAAAACTCTTTTGGTGAATTACTTTGTAAACATTAAAACCTCCTCTTTTGAGGGAATTAGGGAAAAAAAAATCAGTGTCAGTGTCAGTGTCGTGATTTTAGAGGAAGACAACCCACCGGTGGGTTGAGCTGACACAGTCGGGCTGAAGAGGGGAGGGGGCTAACTCTGTGAGAAAAGTCTGAGATCATGACTCAGGGTGTTCTTTGATTTAAGCTTCTATTCCGATAAGAGGTTCTTCAAAATATCATTATTTGCATTAAAAAAAACTGTCAGTTTAAATTTTTTAAACTTTTTGAAAAATTGGGTAAACTCGGGCAATAAAATTTTAAAAGGGTTTCCCTTTAAAACAGCAGTAGAGTAGGAGATTTAGCTTTGGTGAACTGTCGTTACTTTGAAAAATAGCTTTTATTTAATTATTTTCTATTTATTTGTTTACTTTTAAACCCTTTTTAAATTTGATTTTTAACAGTTTCCCCAATTTTCTTTAAAATTTTTTAAATTTTTTTATGTTCCCCAGAGAGGGGAAAAATTTTCAGTCCCATGGAGAACATCCAAAAATCTAATAAACCCAGGGTCCTTTTGTTTTTAATTTCCAAATTTGTGAGGTTCAAATATTTTCGTGAGATATTAAATGACAGCAAAACCAAACTACTGTACCATGAAAGATGAAATATGAACACTAGCTCAACAGAGAGCGTCTGGAAGTGTCTCTATCAGCCATCTAGAAGTTGCCAATAATTTCTTCTGGTGGATTCTGCAACTCAGGATTTCAAAACTTTTAATTGAACCAGACCAATACTCCAGATTGGTCCGGACAGGGAAAAAAAATGCTTGTCTTGCCTGTTCATGTGTGTGTTCTGACCTTTGTCTTAAACCACATCCTCTGGCACTGGGGGACATGTTGAACTTTATAATGAATGAGCTTCCACCATCGTTTACTGTTGCTAGGATGATTGTTGTTACCTATAAACACACTGATGCACTGCGTTCCCAAAGAAATCTGCTTTGAAATGAATCCCAGTTTGTCTATAAACATTTTTACAATCAGACCTTTGTTTGTTCCTTTATTTCAGGACTGATATCCTTGATCTTTGTGTTTTTTTAACCATAGTCTGCAGCACCCACTCTGGATTTTAATCACAGAGTTTCTTTTCTGTAGCTCATGAATGTGGGCAGAAGCTTTTGGATTACACAGAACCCTGTGAACGTTTTCACATTTTGTCAATTTAGCGTATTATATTGTGATTTTATGTGATAGACCAACCCTAAGTAATGTCTAATTGTAAAGTAGGAGGAAAGTTTTTTTTTTTCAAATAAAAATCTTAAAAGTGTGGCATGCATGTGTGTTCATCCCCTCTTTGTGGAAAACATTTTGCTGCAATAGCAGCTGCAAATCTTTCTGGGTTTGTCTCAACTAGCTTTACACATTTAGAATTTGTCACCATCTTTTTTTTGCAAACCAGTCAAACCTTAGGCTAATTAAATGATAAATAGTTAAGGTTTTTCCACATATTCTCAATTAGATTAAGATCTGGACTTTGACTGGACCATCCTAATACCTGAATCTTTGCATTATAGCTTTGGCTTCATGTTTAGAGTTGTTTGAAAGGTGAACTTTCATTCCAGTGTCAAAAGATAAGCAGCCTTGAACAAGGTTTTCTTCCAGAATTGTCATGTGTTTAGCTCCATTAATCTCCCCACCAGCTCTTACCAGCTTACCTGTCTCTGCTCAAGAAAAGCATCCCTTCATCATAATGCTGCCACTACCATTTATTCATGTAGGAATGTTGTTTTCAGGGTGATATGCAGTGTTAGCATTTTGCAAAAAGTTGAGGTTTGACCTCATCTGACCAGAGCATCTTCTTCATCATGTTTGCTATGTCCCCTACATGTTTTGTGGCATATGGCTTTCTTTTATGGCTTTTCAATTTGTGGACACCACTATTTGTTGTCCTGTCAACACCTGAGCTGTGGGGCTCTGCACCTCTTCCAGAGTTACCATGGCCTAATTGGCTGCTTCTCTGATTAATCATCTCCTTGCTTGGCCTGTCACCTTAGATGGAGGCCATTCTTGGTAGACTTGCAGTTGAACCAAACTTTTTTCACTTTCAGTTGATGGCTTGAACAGAGCTTTGTGAAATGTTCAAAGCTTGGGACATCATTTTATAACCTAACCTGCGTTAAACGTATCCACATCTACATCCCTGACATGTCTGCTGTGATGAAATTACCCTCGGGTAGACTTTACTTCCTATTTGGGTGAGGGCAGTTGGTTGGACTGGATTTTATTGAGGGCTATCAGAGAAAAGAATATGAATTCATATACCCACCACACTTTCATGTTTTGTATTTGTAAAAATGTTGCAAACCATGTATCATTTTCCTTTCAACTTGAACAATGTTGTTCTACTCTGTGTCGGTGGATCACATAAAACCCCAGGAAAATGCACAGCAGTTTTTTGCTGTGATGTAGAAAATGATAAAAAGATAAACTCTCAGGCAGCTGTCTTGCTTTGTGTTGGAAGAAAGAAAGAAAGTGAAAACTATTCCACATTCAGTACAATCCATGTTTTATTTTATCAGACCACTCCTTTGAGTATTTTAGTTTCCTTTAATTAAGCCCCCATCTTTAAAAAAGATCAAATAAAGCTGTTTGTTGTTGGAAGAGTTGAAACCATTATAAAGCTTTCATAATTTACAGAGCCAAATTTCAGCATCAGAGTCCAAAAAATGGGTTTATTTCTGTGGCTCTAAATCATTGTCGATACATACAATCTAGGCTGTCCTTTCAGCACATTACAACTCCTTTAAGATGCCCACTTAGAACAAAAGATCTCCCGCTAGGCGCTCAGAGGTTAACGGAAATACTCAAAGAAGGGAGGTGCAGTTGTGTCAACTGGGTGTTGTTCAGGTGCAGAAGATTTTCTCTGGATTCCAGTCTGAACACACTGTTCTTTGTATTTTACTGAAGCTGTAACTGAGTCACTGTGTGAACCAGCGCTGGCACTGGTGCTGAGAAACCGACAGGTAGAGGCAAAGATAAAGACAAACAAGACAATGATAGATCGTAATGAAGTGGAGGAGCTCATGTCTTCTTGGGCAGGTCAGTGTAGATGGGCGTTTTCACCTAAAACAACCTAATGAGTCACTGCTGAGTGAAATCTCAGCCACAGAAGACTCCTGCATCAATTCTCCACTGTTTTATCACAGCAAAAAATGTTCAGCTTAACTTTAATTAACAAATAAATAACCAAAAAGAGCTTTAGTTGTATTCATGTCTATCCCAGCAGTAATATTGGGGCAAACCGTGGAGTATTGTTGCATCTTTAAATAAACACACATCACTCAATGGTTTCAGATTCTTAACATTTGTCCTCTCTGAGTAATTCAATAAATGACTCAGTGGACATACTGCACCTAATCTTCTCATCAGATATTTTGAGGTCAAAATAAGAGGAGATTAAAACCAGGTACACAGATTTCCACAGTGCAAGGTTTATTATGTGTAAGATATGATGGTGTAAATTAACCTTAATTGCTATTCACAAAGCTGTATTATCTTTGTGTTTTGAAAAAAAAATCCTTAATACAAGAGTAGTTTGAAAGAAGGTATGATTAATGATTGATTTTGTGCAGCAGGGTGGCACCGTGAAGCAGACTCCCAACTGTAAAATGGAGATTATTGATGACAGAGAAACGTACCTACTCCTCCATTCATTCTGTTCAGGTCTGAATCACCTGCTTTCAGCTGGAAGGTGTGTAATGAGAGCTTCTGTTTGCTTTAAAGACCCGGAGTTGAGTCATGAGGTTGAGAAACATGAAGGAAGCTGTTGTGCTTCTCTAGTTCCAGGGTCTGCAACCTTTCCAATCCAAAGAGGCCTTTTAGCCTTCAGCCCAGCTAAATAAATTTCATTTAGAATAGCAAATCCTACATGACCTTTTACAAAAGACAACTGACAACTTTCTGATAAATGTTTACTGTAGGAAATGTGTTGTAATTTTTTAAGAAAATAAACAAAAACATTTTTTTTCAAAAAGAGGATAGATGCATTTTTTTCTATAGGATGTTGATATTTGAGAAGAATTATGTTAAAAAAAGCACAAAGTTTCCAACCTGACAAGGTAAGTCTGAAAAATAATATTGGTATTTTTAGTGTCATTCTGTTGTGGAAAATTAGTGCAATTATTCTATGAAAAAACTGAAAAACTGCCAAAACCTGAATTTGATATATTTATATTTAAAAACATTTGTTGCTTCTTTTTCATTTCTCCTTAAAGCTACTAAGAGCCACTGTGGACATTCCAACGAGCCACTAGCAAGCCCGAAGGTTGCAGACCCCTTAAACTGAGCTAATCTACTCTCTCCTGGCACTTTTTTGGGTCCATCTTGCAAGTATCTGGTTAGGTCTCCTTTCACTTTCAGAACTACCTTAAATTGCTGTGGCATAGATTTAGCAGTGCTAGAAACATTCCTGAGATTGTGCTCCATATCGACATGATTGCATCACACAGTTGCTGCAGTTTTGAGATCTGTTGACTTTTCAGACGAGTGGGGATCAATGGAGATCAGTGAACTCTGGTTGTTATGTTCAGCAAACCAGTTTAAGATGATTTGAGCTTTGTGAGCTTTGTGACATGGTCCTTTATCCTGCAGGAAGTAGCCATAAGAAGACGGGTGCACTGTGGTCATAAAGGGATGAACATGGTCAGTTGATACAAACGGAGACAACATGGAACAGTGTTGAACCTTCCCAGATGTATCTGACCTACCAAAATTACTCAAAGACCAAGTCCACGACTCATTCAGGAGGCCACAAAAGATCCTAGAAATATGTTTAAAGCTCTGCAGGCCTTACTTCCCATGGCAGCAGCCATGTTTCTGGTTTCAATGGTAAGCTGTACAATAAAGCTGGAAGTGAGAGGGATGTTTATTTTATATTAGGGTGAAAATATCCTCAGGTTAAATCAGTAAGGGATGCAAAGCACAACTGAACAATCAACCGATGATAATAATTAGACTTGTAAGAATTTAAAAAAAAAAAACTTTTCCCCGAAATAGTAAATTCGAACATGTTAATCTTCACTGTGAATGTTTAGTAGCATTATTCCAGTCTCTGCTGGTACAGTGGTATCCAGGCTGCAAGAGGATTAACAGTTCCCATGGATAAATCAAAATAGTCCACTGTTTGTTTACAGCAATGAGCAGTATTACGTGTGTCACTACTTCTGAATGAATCTCTTCTATTGTCTTGACTTCTTGACAGTCCGGATTCTTGAACCTGGGCGTAGAGTTAGGCCAAAATAAACATGGTGTTAAGTTGCTATTAGTTTTATCTTGCAGTGGGGAAAAGAGTTGTCTATTTTTTACAATCTGATCTGTTGCCTCAGGAATAGCTGGCACACAATGAGTCAGAGAACCTTTGTTTTAGAGGTTTGTGATTTGTTACAGCTGCTTGGGTTTGGTGGCAACAGATTTACAGTAGTCTTGTCATCATTAGATTACCCAACGTTTTTTTTTCTTTTCTTTTCTGTTTCTTCATGGGTATGACGACTTGACTGAACATTTTATTCATGTTGAATGGATGCAAAACATCACAGTTTCAGCCCTCTTCCCCTCCTCTGAGCTCAGTATCAGATGCTTTTCTTCTGCTGTTTAGCTTTTTTTTAGCCGACTTCCTCAGAATACTCTGACCTTTACTGGTCATCAACCTCAGTACTGCATTGGATTTCTGCAGCAACCCATCCCCCCCACCCCTTGCTGAATATGTTGCTTTAATATTAGTGGTATGAGCTACGATACTAAAGGTTCTTATAGCTAATGACTCATATTCTTCATCCAGTGTTTGAAACTAACTTCCACAAGGAATGGTCCAATTTGGAGATTAATTAAAAGAGTCAAAAGTAGTTCGGAGCAACTGACAGTGTAAACAGTGGGTGAAAGTCACCATGCACAGAGGAAGTCTTCTAGAAGCTTTACATGGCCTTCAGAAAGCGGCATCTGCTGCACTCACCACACAAATGAGAAGGGCACTGAGCAGGCAACACAAAGTATGTGTAATGATAATACCTGGAGAGACCTTAGAGACTACAAGGAGACACCAGGCTTTGACAGAGAAACTGTTTAATGGAGCAGCCAAACTGCAACAGGTTCTGGTTTCAGCTGCTTTATACAGTACTGTGCAAACTTTTCAGGCAGGTGTGAAAAAATGCTGTAAGCAAAGAATGCTTTCAGACATATAAATGATGATTGTTTATTTTTATCAATTCACAAAATGCTAAGTGAGCGAACTCAAACATACAGCCAAAGTCATTAAGAATGATCTTCAGCGTAAATAAGAACAAGACTTACTGGAAGTGATGGTATGATCCCCACAGAGCACAGATCTCAACATCATGGAGTGTGTCTGGGATGACATGAAGAGAAATGGATGAGAAAGCCTACATCCACAGAAGATCTGTGGTGAGTTCTCCGAAATGTTTGAAACAACCTACCAGCCGAGATCCTTCAAAAACTGTGTGCAAGTGTACCTAGAAGAATTGATGCTGTTTTGAAGGCAAAGGGTGATCACACAAAATATTGATTTGATTCAGATTTCTCTTTTGTTCATTCACTGCATGTTGTTGATTGATGAAAATAAATGAATAACACTTCCATTTTTGAAAGCATTCTTTGTTTATAGAATTTTTTTACACCTCCCTAAAACTTTTGCACAGTACTATATGCTAACCTTACACACATGGAATAATCTATTTCTACACCTATGTGTGTTGACCAGTATATGACTAACAGATGAAGTATGCAAATAACCTAAGACAGTACTTTTCTAAGGGTAGTATTACTTCCTTTCCCTTCCGTTCTGTCAGGCATGTTTAAGGCTGTGCCCTGAAGCAGGCAAAGAAGTCAAATGGCAGTTGTGACGATCCCCTCCTGTCCAGTAGGTGTCACCAATCTACGGTTTGTTTACTCTAGCAGAGGATGGGCTGCTAATTGAACACACCGGGCGGCTGTTAAATACTGACATGTAGTCAGTCACCTGGGGGCTTGATTGACCTCCGGACCAGATCGGAGCCGGCAGCATTGGTCCACGTTTCTCTCTGACTGGCTGTGTAGTTCTCCCGTGTCATTTTTTGAACAGATTAAATTATTGTTTTATGTATCTGCTCGTCTGTCTCCCATTTTTGTCATTACCTAAGAGCCGGGCGTGACATATGGGGGCTCGTCAATTGAATCTGGATTGGATATCAGCATGCAGGGAGTGTGTTTATGTCGCAGTTTGAGTGATCGCTCCCACGTAGTAAGTCGCGGTGGTTCTGTCTTTGTTAGGCTTAACGACTTCCCTTATGGAGTTTTGTTGTGGGGGGATTTTAGTGTGATGTGAATGTGTGTGGAGCAGTTGTCTCGGGAGCACATCCGGTGTTGCAGGGGGGTCGCCATTTATTGGTTGCTTTTCCGGACTCTCGGGCGTCAGTGCATAAAAACCCATCACGGTAACACCCGAAGACTAGGGGGAGAGATTAGATTCTGGTCAGGCAGTTAGAGGGACTGGGTCGCTGTGACGCTGCGGTTGTTTTGGGTCTGTGGGAGTTCAGAGTGCTACTGGTTGGGTTGGAATTCAGGTGTTGTGTAAATAATTATGCTTGCTGTTGACGAGTTTTTGCGAGATCCGTCTGAGGGGTTGGAGCGCTGCACACGCGAACAATTGTTAAAGATTGCTGAACTTTTTGAATTGGAGGTCAGTGATAAGCGGTCCAAGGACAGTATTAGGGCTATCATTAAAGCTAATCTAACAGACTCCGGTGTGTTAAAACCAGCTAAGTTGCAGGCTACCAGGACATGGTTAGACCCTGATGTTTTTGACACCCGCTTGACTTTTGAACAGAAGCGGGAGCTGCTTTTGCTGCAGGCCAGGATAGAACAGAAAAGATTAGATGAAAAAAAAAACTGGAGTTGGAAGAACGTCGATTGAGTTAAACTAGTGCGGGCCACGCCCCCCTCGATGCTTCCGGTAGGGGAACTTCTAGCACGTTTGATGTTGGCAATAATCTGCGTTTAGTTCCTCAGTTTTCTGAATGGGATCCAGACATATTTTTCTCCCTGTTTGAGCGTGTTGCTGATAGTAGAGGTTGGTCTGATCTTTTACAGTGTGTGTTCACAGGCAAAGCACAAGAAGCATACACTGCTCTAACAGTGGATGACAGTAAAGTTTATGCCACTGTGAAGAAGGCTGTTTTAACAGCTTATGAGTTAGTACCAGAGGCTTACCGACAGAGGTTTCGGACATGGGGAAGGTGGGAAAAAAATTTCCATGTTGGTTTGCCAGGGGGCTGGGAATCCATTTCAATAGGTTTGGGGCTTCCTTAAAAAATTAACCTTTCTTGGACATCTGTTATTTGGTTGTTCTGGAACAATTTTAAAAAAAACCTCTGTTCCGAGCCCCACTTTGCTGTATCTATTCAGTGAAACATAAAGGGTTGGAAGAAACAGCTGCTGAAGCTGCTAAAGCTACGGGAATGGGGTATGTTTTTTTATAAAAGGGGGTTGCCCTGGCTACCCTTTACTTATAAATGATTTTTTTAAACGGGAGGGGCAATTTTTTTTTTTGGGGGGGAAAATCAGGGCCAAAGGAGGAATTTTTTTTGGGTTTTTTCCTGATTTTAAACATTTTAATCGGAAGGGGATTTTCAAGTGGGCGGTTTTTTTTTTGGGATCCGTCGGGATGTATGTCTTTGAAAACCCGGGGGCCCTTTGGGGAATTTTTTTTGGAACCCCCTTTAAAGGGGGAAGTGCTTAAAAGGGGAAAATTTTGCTGTTTTTTTGTTTTGGCCTTTTGGAAAATTTGTTTGATTTTTTTTCCTCCCTAGGGTGGAGGTAGGCCCAAAATCCCCTTTGGTTGGCCCAGGGATTTTTTGCCATTTGTTTCGGGATGGCCATGTGTCCATATTTGGGGGGAGTGATGCTACAGTTCCCGGGGAAAAATTGAGGGAACGGGGAGTTTTAAATTTTGATATATTGTGAGCTCTGTATTTAAACCCCTTTTCTGAGGAAACCAACACGGGCCCATGTTTTGGGATGCGGGGAAGGGGGCTTAGGTTTTCCCCGGGTTATTTCCACGGGCATAGACTGACATTAATTTTTGTTGGGTTTTTTGGGTTGGGTTTAAAAGGGAGAGGTTATCCCCATGGGGTGGCGCCCCGGGGACTTCCTCTTGAGGGAGTTGGATTTTTAATCTTGGGCAATGATTCTTGCTGGTGGCCGGGTTTTTGGACTGATTATCCGCCACCTGCACCCCATAGTAATTTTTTTTTCCCTTTTTTTTTGGGGAAGTTGGGGAGAGAGTGCTCAGTGTTTCCCCTGGGGTTTTTTTAGCTTTTGGGTGACGCGAGCTATTTGTCCGTGCTGATTCGGCGTCCAAATCCCGACCATGAAGATGGGGGAGCAAGGGGGAAATTTTTTTTTTTTTTTTTTTCTCTGTATATGTCCCTGGGAACCTCTTTTTTTCCTGTTTTTTTGTAGTGACCCGGTGGGAGGAGCGAGAGCCGATCCTTTTCTTCTTTTCATTTTGGTTTGATCAGGTTTGCCCACCGAGGAAGAGAGTATGGCCTGTGGATATGTGTTGGGAAAGATGATTTTTTGGTACGGAAAAAGGGTTGGTAAATGCGGAAAAAAATTTTGTTGGTGGGGTCCAATCTGGGCAAACTTTGTTTCCCTCTAAATTTCGCAAGTGAAGTGTTGGGCGGGCTTCCCATGACCCAATCAGGGCATTTTGGGTGGGTTCCACAAGACTTTTAATAATTTTTATGCTGTTTAATTTTTTGGCCCCTTTTTTTGAAAAGGATGTCTGGGCCTATATCAAAATTTTTGCCGGGCCAATATATGTCAGATGGCAGGGGAAGCGAAAAAAACCAGAACATTAAGCCAGTTCCCCATTGTATCCAATTCCGGTAATTATGAAACCCTTTGAACATCTTATTATGGATTGTGGTTGGGTTTCCTTTCCTCGTTTTCTAAAGGGGGAAGTAATTTTTTGTTGACAGTGATGTGTTTTTTTTTCAGACAACCAGGTTTAATCCCAGCTGCTTTTCCCCCCGTACTATTACTGCTAAAAAATGGGGAAAGGTTTCTGACCCCATTTTTTAATTTCTATTTTTTTGGTATTCCCAAAAAGTTACCCATCGGGTGTTAAAGGGTAAAATTTTTTTTTTCTCATTTTTTTTTCCCAAGGTTTTGAAACTGTTACAGATAAAGCATTAATCAAGGCTTTTGCATATCATGCTCAATTTCAAGGTGCTCTTCGAGAGGTTCCACCAGGACCCTCAAGTCCCTTTTGGTGGAGTTTTACTGTGTGGAGTTAAACCAGGATTGGGGGAGGATGGTTTTTTACCATGGCTTCTGTTTTGGCTTTTGCTCATGAGGGTGGTGCAGGAGAGGCACTGGTTTTAGTCCAAACGAGCTTGTTTTTTGGACATGCAGTGCGTGGGGGCCACTTAAGCTTGGTTGCGGAGGTTTTGGAAAACCTTCGCAACCTCCGTGTAAGTTTAAATTTGGGGGACTATTTCAATGGTTTTTTGGGCATCGTTTGGGATGTAGGGATGGAGATGGCTAGAACAGAGGTTGACCCTTTTCAAGGCGAAAATAAAACGCATCTATGACCGTAAGGGGGAACGTTGGTGTTTTAGTCTTGGTGATCAGGTACTTGCATTATTGCCCAATTGTCAGCTTCCCCCTTTTCAGGAAAAAATTTTTACAGGCCCGGTTTTACAGTTCTGCGCAAGCTTTGGGGATCAAAAACTATCTGTCCTCAAAAACCGAAGCGTAGGAAGTCAACACAAAAATTTTTGCCGTGTGAATTTTTTAAAACCATATTTTCTGGGGGGTTTTCCAGGTGTCTATCATTTTAAAGGTGAAACGCGCAGGTTAACAAGACTCTCCCTGTAGCTACAGTGGGTGGTTTGGGGTTTTTTTGTCTGCATTTGAAAAAACGATGGAGTTTAATTCCACCTGATGAGGTTTTTTTTGACTGGCAGGCTGAAAAATTCTGATGCCCATGAGAAATTTGGATTTTCTTTATTTTGCACACTTGTCTCTTGGAGGGGGCGCTGATTTGATTGCTATTTTTTTTAATGAATATCAATGTTTGTTTGGGGGATGTGTTTCCCAGTCAAACTCACTTAATCCAACATATCGATGTAGGTGAGGCACAGCCAATTCGACAGGGGCCCCTTTTACAGGATATTTGAAGAGAAGCGGAAAGTCATGGAAAAGGGGAGATTCGGTACTTGATTGATTAATGGTTTTATTGCTGAACCCCCTGCATCTAGCTGGGCATCACCCTTGTTTGTTGGTGGAGGAAGGCTGAAAAAAAAATTTTTAATTATTTGTAAGATTACCGGAAATTTTGAATATTGTTTAAAAATTGATGCCTTTCCTATGCCACGGTTTTGGAAAACGTGTTTGTTTCAGGGGGGGTTCGGCTTCAGTTTTTGGGCCCAGTAAATTTGATTTATTGAAGGGTTTTTGGCAAAAGTTCCATTGCCCTGAGAGAGGCCAGAGAGATTTCTGCCGTTATAACCCTTTTTGGGTTGTTCTCGGACTCTGTGATGAGTTTTTTCAGGTTCCCGGCATTTTTTGGGGCAACACTTTTTTCAGAGTCTCATGAAACTTTGGGTGTGTCTGGGGGTTGGGGGGGTGTGCCGTATATTTGGATGATGTGGTGGTCTGTAGTGATGCATGGAAAAAACCCCCGGGCTCACATACATAAGCTGTTTTTTGAACGACTGGCTGAAGCACCCCTGACCATTTTAACTTTGCCCAAGTGTGAGTTTGCTTTTAAGGCCACTGTTACTTGCCTGGGGAAAGGTGGTGGGGCAAGGGACAGTGCGTCCAGTGGGAAGCCAAAGTTTTAACTGCAAATTTTGCAGTATCCCTTTACCGACCACAAAAAAAAACTCCAGGGGTTCTTGGGTCTTGGGGGGGGTACTACTGCAGTTTTTTTGTAAGAACTTTTCTACGGTGGTTTCCCCTTGACAGATTTGGTGAAGGATAAGGTGAAGTACACCTGGTCAGCTTCCTTTGTAAAAAGCTTTATGTAAGTCAAAGTTGTTCTCTGTTTCCCTCCCCTGTTCTTGGGGCAGCGCCACCCCTGGATCACCTTTTTTAAACTGCCTGTGGATGCGAGTTGATGTAGGTGTAGGTGCTGTCCTTTTTTCAGCAAGATGATGGTGGGGTTGATCGACCTGTGAGTTTCTACTCCAAAAAAAAATTTAAAACCATTTACAGGGTGAAATTATTCTATCATTGAAAAGGGGACATTTGGCATTAATTTACAGCATTTTAAATATACCCGGATTCTCGGGGCGTGTTCCCCTGGTGGTGTTTTTACCAAATCCCCAATTTCCCAAACATTTTGCATTCATTGCAGTGTGAGAATCGCCAGATTAATGCGATGGATTTTTTTTTTGAAGCCTTTTTTGCCTGGATATCCGCCATTTTAAAAAAGGCTCTGATAAAAATTTTTGGCGGGAGTGCTTTGGGCCGGGGGCACCTTGCCCTAGATTTAAAAACCATGTATTTAAATTTTTTTCATTTCCCCTTCTCTATAAGTTTTTTTAAATTAGGTTTCCCTTCCCTGTGGGCTAGAGGTTGGGTGAGCTGTTGAGGTGGGGGTTTGGAATGGGGTTGAGTTATGGTAAGGGCAGAAAAGGGGTGTTAGTATTGTAATTGTTACCTAGTTTTATTCATTTGAATTGCTGTTTGGAGTTTTTCCTTTTAGGGACTTCCATTTTTTTGGGGGGGGGGTGTGACGATCCCCTCCTGTCCGGTAGTTTGTCACCATTTTTTACGGTTTGTTTACTCTTTTGTCTTTTTCAGGAAGCAGAGGATGGGGCGCTAATTGAACACACCTGGCGGGCCCTTTTTAAATTTTACTGAAATTTTAGTCAGTCCCCCCAGGGGGGGTTGATTGGCCTCCGGACCCCAATCCGAGCCGGCAGCATTGGTCCACGTTTCTCTCTGACTGGCTGTGTAGTTCTCTCGGGTCATTTTTTTGAACAGATTAAATTATTGTTTTATGAATCTGCTCGTCTGTCTCCCTTTTTTTTTTCATTGCCTACGAGCCGGGCGTGACATAGTAAACAAAACAGACATGAAGGATGATGATACAAAGACTCAGAAAATACAGAACTTTTTATGCTAATGTATTAATAAGGGCTTCAGTTGTTGTCGCTGATACTAAAATAAATTGATTGAAAGGAAAAACAAATAGTTTTTGTAATATACAAACACACACCTTCATAGTTTCAATTAAATTAAGTTCCATGAATTTAAATCTCTTTTTTTTTAAAACCTAAAATTTTTAATTATTTCAAAAATTTTCCATCTCTTTTGGTTTTGGGCCCAACAAAATTTTGGGGTCTAAATGAAAAGGTTTTCATAAGCTTTTAGAAACCCCGGAACACGTCTCTAGCTTTTTTCGCTGTCTTTGTCTTTGTGGATATGCACAAGGTTGTTTCTGTCTTGAGACAGCCAGATGATGTCACAGACAATGCACCAAAGTTATAACAATTTAAACTTTGACCCAAGATGCTTGGCAGTCCACTATGAACTTTTAACAGCCCCACTCTGCCATTATGCAACACATACATAATAATGGATTTTTAAGTGGTGCACAGTGCCTCTGTATGAAAGCATCCTTTGACAGAATTCCCAGTAAATGATAGAGTTTGATCAGGGGTTGCAGAGGACGTTTGCATAAAGCTGGGTGGCCAAACCACATCCAACTGCCCAGCATGTTGAAGCTTATAGATGACACAGTAGCCTGATGTTGGAAACAATGGGTACTTCTGATCTAGTCATTTTGTGCATCAAGCATTACAAAACCCCAGGAAATCTGCCACAAAGACACAGGTTCTGAACTTTTAGAACAAACCTATTTTTAAACACAGGGCATTACCAACTAACATCAGCCAGTTTACCACTTCACCGAAATAGGGTCGACTGTCATTAGCACCAGGACAGTTTGTTTGTAGTGGTGCAGTAACTTTAGGACACGGAAGGGGCATCACTGGGAGGTAATTCTTGCTAATGTGGAGAACCAGAGCATATAACAACAGATCAGGTAATCTGGTAATGACACTGGGAAACCTAACTTTGCCTCCAGGTCCATAACGCTTCTGAGACAGCACCCTGATATTGTCTTTCAACATGATGAGTGGCCTAAAGGAGATGCATGCAGGTACATTGTTTCCCAATGAAATCCAGTGATTAGAAGTCAGCTCTGATCCAGTGCCGGTCAGCTGGATCTCAGAGGCCATTTACAAAAGATGTAGGCCGCTTTGCTATATCAAAACAGCTGTATGTGCGTGGGAATTTCTGCCCAGTGCCGACACCCTACAGACATGGTCTCATCAGTGAGCCAACTTGGTGCAGTTTCATGCTAAACTTTACCTTATAGAACATTCCAGTAAAATTTATCTACAGCTCCTCTTCCAGTTCCAATGTCAAGTAAAGGTAGAGCTTACTGCTGTTTTCTCGCCTTGTATTTCATGTTTAACATCTCTTTGTAACTTGTGCTTTAAATTATAGAGTAAGAGTAGCCCTCTTGTCTCAGTGGCCCTGGATATTTGACCACGCCTGCAGTGTAGAAAGAGTCTGTGAGTTTTCTGTCAATCAGTTTCAAAGTTATTATACTTTTAGTGAGGCACCACACAGGTTTTCTTTGCTTAATGGCCTTCCTTCATGTAAAAAATGTCTTGCCAACAAAGCAGAAACTCTGACTCACAAATGTGAACCTGTTGGTAGCAACACAATCCTTTAGAGCCTCATGTGAATACACCACACCCTTCCACACACATTATCACGTCCTGCCCAAATGCTCTGCACTGAACGGTATCCTCCCAACATGCAATGTCTCAGACAAATATCCTGCACTGAAGTATTGACTCAAGATGCATGCTAAAATGTGCTTTGTGTGCTGCTTCCATGTAGAGCCAGTCTCTGCAAACATTCACTGCTATTAAATTCACGTCTGTGCATTTTGACTCATTTTCTAGTCCTTCAAGCACAGAATACAAGGCTGCCTCCTTTGTGGAAATATTTGAAATACCTTAGGAATTATGTTTGTTGCAGTTAAACATATGTTATACAAGTTTGTGTTAAATGTACAAAGGACCTGTGTGCAAAGGTAAAGAAGGGGCTCTATACTAACTGTATTAAAAATGCACACATTTCTAGAAATGCAACAGACTGTCCCATAGCCACACCCCTACTGTCAAAGGGAGTTGTGGACTACATAGTTGAGATTTCTTGCTAAAGTGTACCATCTAGTGATAGATAAATAAATTGATCACTTTATTTCTTCTTGTAGTTAAATATGTATCCAAATTTAGATCAAAGGTCTTATTGTTGCACTTTCTGAGCGCAACAGTGGTCAGGAAGTGCTAAACCCACAGTGATTTGTAAAGATATTCATTTCCCTTGAAGTTTTTAACATTCTGCCCAATTACAACCACAAATATCGAGTATTATATCGGGATTACATGTGATAGACCAAAACAATGTAGTGCATAGTTGTAAAGTTGAACTGATCCATGGTTTGCAACATTAAAAAATATGAAACTTATGGTCATGGCTTTATATTCAGACACATTTAATCTGATAACCCTAAAAAACCCGATGCAACTAGTTGGCATCTGAGGTCCCCTAATTCATAACCAGATCATTTCATCTCAGTATAAATCTAGCTGTTCTGTGAAGGCCTTCATCTGCTGATGAAACTGCATGTTCTAAAACCATCAGAAAATTTGTTGTTTAGGCAGTTTACACAGCTGGCGTATCCCAACTCTTTATTACAGTCAATTACAGGGTTGAAACCTGAGGAACTTTTTCACATTTTGTCACAATACAAGCACAGACAAGCAGAGATTGTTTTATCTGGATTTTATAGGATGGACCAACACAAAGCATCACATAGTTGTTAAGTGGGATGGAAGTTGAAGGCCTCAGAGGTTTGTTAGAGAAGCTTAGTGAACAAACAGCATCATGAAGACCAAGGAGCACAGCAGACAGGTCAAGGAGAAAGGTTTGGGGAGGTTTAAAGCTGGGTTAGGTTAAAAAAAAACAATATTTCAAAATGTAAACATCTCACAGAGCAGTTTTAAAGCAGCCTTGTTCCTATTGCTGATATTGAAATGCTCAAGATGGAATGACACAGACACTCTTAATGGACTGCATATTTATCTTGATTCTTGAGCATTTTCATCATTGCTGTAATTTATGGTTCTGGTTATGTCGAGATGTTATGTTTGTTGTTGGGTTTTTTCCAGTTTGTGTGTAAGTGTATTTTGAATCATATCTACTTACAGGTACAAATAAAGTAACCTTAAACTTTGAGAACACTGTTCAATCCACTATCTGAAAATGAAAAGGGTATTGTGCTACTTCAGTCCTACCAAGAAATGGTTTTCCCCTTAACCTGGCTGGCTAGGGAAGGATAGCATTAATTAGAGGCAGCCAAAAACTCAGGTGAGAGCTGTACCCCTCCTTGAACTGCCACCTTAACGTGGTGGAGGGGTTTGAGTGCTCAAATGATCCTAGAGGCTATGTTGTCTGGGGCTTAAATGCCCCTGGTAGGGTCTCCCATGGCAAACAGGCTGTAGGTGATGGGTCAGACAAAGAGCAGTTCAAGAATCCTTCATGAGGACTAGAATATCGAGGCACGTGACGTCGCCCGGTACGGCGGAGCCGGGGTCCCACCCTGGAGCCAGGCCTGGGGTCGGGACTCACCAGAGAGCGCCTGGTGGCCGGTTTGCTCCTCGCGGGACCCGGCTGGGCCAAGCCCGAACCAGAGACGCGAGGCCATCCCCAAGTGGGCCCACCACCTGCAGGGGGAACCGTGAGGGACCGGTGCAAAGAGGATTGGGTGGCAGACGAAGGTGGAGACCTCGGCGGCCCGATCCCCGGATGCTTACGCTGGCCTAGGGACGTGGAATGTTACCTCGCTGGGGGGGGAGGAGCCTGAGCTTGTTCGGGAGGTCGAGAGATATCGACTAGAAATAGTCGGGCTCACCTCCACGCACAGCGTGGGCTCTGGAACCCATCTCCTGGAGAGGGGCTGGACTCTCTTCTACTCTGGAGTGGCCCACGGGGAGGCGGCGGGCTGGTGTGGGTTTGCTTGTTGCCCCCCAGCTCAGCTGTCTCGTGTTGGGGTTTACCCCAGTGGATGAGAGGGCATCCCTGCGCCTTCGGGTTGGGGATAGGTCTCTGACTGTCATTTCGGCCTATGGGCCGAGCGGTAGTGCGGAGTACCCGGCCTTCTTGGTGTCCCTGTCGGAGGTGCTGGATAGTGCCCCTCCCGGGGACTCCATTATTCTGCTGGGGGACTTCAACGCCCACATGGGAAACAGCAGTGACACCTGTAGAGGCATGATCGGGAGGAATGGCCTCCCCTGAATCCGAGTGGTGTTTTGTTATTGGACTTCTGTGCTAGTCACGGATTGTCCATAATGAACACCACGTTCAAGCATAAGGGTGTCCATCAGTGCACTTGGCACCAGGACACCCTAGGCAGGAGGTCAATGATCGACTTTGTTGTTGTATCATCAGACCTTCGGCCGCATGTTTTGGACACTCGGGTGAAGAGAGGGGCTGAGCTGTCCACTGATGACCACCTGGTGGTGAGTTGGATCCGCTGGAGGAGGAGAAAGCCAGACAGACTTGGCAGGCCCAACCGCATAGTGAGGGTCTGCTGGGAACACCTGGTTGAGCCCTCGGCCAGGGATGTATTCAACTCCCACCTCCGGGAGAGCTTCGGCCAGATTCCGGGGGATGTTGGAGACATAGAGTCCGAGTGGACCATGTTCTCCGCATCTATTGTCGAGGCTGCTGCCCGTAGCTACAGCCGTAAGGTCTGTGGTGCCTGTCGCAGCGGCAATCCCAGAACCCGGTGGTGGCCACCGGCAGTAAGGGATGCAGTCAAGCTGAAGAAGGAGTCCTATCGGCTGTGGTTGGCTGGTGGGACTCCTGAGGTGGCTGACGGATACCGTGAGGCCAAGCGTACTGCGGCCCGGCCTGTGGCAGAGGCAAAAACTCGGGCCTGGGAGGAGTTCAGTGAGGCCATGGAGAAGGACTACCGGTTGGCCTCGAAGCGATTCTGGCAAACCGTCCGGCGCCTCAGGAGGGAGAAGCAGTGCTTCGCCAACACTGTTTATAGTGGGGGTGGGAGGCTGCTGACCTCGACTGGGGACATTATCGGGTGGTGGAAGGAGTACTTCGAGGATCTCCTCAATCCTGCCATCACGGATTCCCTGGTGGAAACAGAGGCTGGGGACTCGGGGTTGGACTCTTTCATCACCCACGCTGAAGTCACCGAGGTGGTTAAAAAGCTCTGCGGTGGCAAGGCTTCGGGGGTGGATGAGATCGGCCCTGAGTACCTCAAATCTCTGGATGTTGTGGGGCTGTCATGGTTGCGTGGAGGTCGGGGACAGTGCCTCTGGACTGGCAGACTGGGGTGGTGGTCCCCCTTCATAAGAAGGGGGACCGGAGGGTGTGTTCCAACTACAGGGGGATCACACTCCTCAGCTTCCCTGGTAAGGCCTATGCCAGGGTATTGGAGAGGTGAGTCCGGCCGATAGTTGAACCTCTTCTTCAAGAGGAGCAGTGTGGTTTTCGTCCCAGCCATTGAACACTGGACCAGCTCTATACCCTCTACAGGGTACTCGAGGGTTCATGGGAGTTTGCCCAACCGGTTCACATGTGTTTTGTGGACCTGGAGAAAGCATTCTACTGTGTCCCTTGTGATGCCTTGTGGGGGGTGCTCCAGGAGTATGGAATCGGGGGCCCTTTATTACAGGCCATCCGGTCCCTGTACGAGCGGAGCAGGAGTTTGGTCCGCATTGCTGGCACTAAGTCGGACCTGTTCCTGGTGCATGTTGGACTCCGGCAGGGCTGCCCTTTATCACTGGTCCTGTTCATAACTTTTATGGACAGGATTTCTAGAGGCAGCCAAGGGCCGGAGGGGGTCTGGTTTGGGGACCAGTGGATTTCGTCTCTTATTTTTGCAGAAGACGTGGTCCTGCTGGCCCCCTCTAGCCAAGACCTACAGCATGCGCTGGGGCGGTTCGCAGCCGAGTGTGAAGCGGCTGGGATGAAGATCAGCTCCTCCAAGTCAGAGGCCATGGTACTCAACCGGAAAAGGGTGGCTTGTCCTCTTCAGGTTGAAGGGGAGTTCCTGCCTCGAGTGGAGGAGTTCAAGTATCTCGGGGTCTTGTTCACGAGTGAGGGAAGAATGGAGCGGGAGATCGACAGACGGATCGGTGCGGCTGCCGCAGTAATTAGGGCACTGTACCGGTCCGTTGTGGTGAAGAGAGAGCTGAGCCGAAAAGCGAAGCTCTCGATTGGTTGGTCTATGTTCCTACCCTCACCAATGGCCATGAACTTTGGGTCATGACCGAAAGAACGAGATCCCAGATACAAGCGGTTGAAATGAGCTTCCTCCGTAGGGTGGCCTGGCACTCCCTTAGAGATAGGGTGAGGAGCTTGGCCATTCGGGAGGGGCTCGGAGTAGAGCCGCTGCTCCTCCACATCGAGAGGAGCCAGTTGAAGTGGCACGGGCATCTATACCAGATGCCTCCTGGACGCCTTCCTCGGGAGGAGTTCCAGGCACGTCCCACCGGGAGGGGACGCCCAGGGGACGGCCCAGGACACGCTGGAGGGACTATGTCTCTCGGCTGGCCTGGGAACGCCTTGGGCTCCCCCTGGAGGAGCTGGAGGAGGTGTCTGGGGAGAGGGATGTCTGGGTGTCTCTGCCGAGTCTGCTGCCCCCGCGACCCGGTCCCGGATAAAGCGCAAGACGACGAGTACGAGTACGAGTATATGAAGTAACTGCTTTATTTCTGCATTAGATTCACGAAGCAGATTGCATTAAACACATGCTGATCCAAACACATCAATAAAGACCAGCAGATGCAAGCAACACGTGTCTCTCTTTGCTATAGGTCATGGTGGTCCTCTCACTCTAGGTCCTGACCTGAGGAGGCACTCCTCAAAATTTTAGGAATAACATCTGAGGATTTCATTGAGGAAAATAGATTTTCCTCACCTATTTTAGGTGCAGTAGTATCTTTGCATGTACTTTAAAAATTAGAAGAACAGCTAGGTCAACTTTTGATGACTCCAGTAGATACATGCTCTCTGAAGTAAAGATCAGGCCTCTCTGCCTGGCAATCCAATGGACCAGTCTGGGTTTGGCAGGAGAACAGCACTTACCTGACTGCATCATGTCTGGTGTAGAGTTTGGTGCAGAGGAGGAAGTTGGGCTCAGCTCCTTGGTTCGATTCAAACAAACTCTTAGAGCCTCAGCATTTTAAGATATTTTGGAAATGTTTCTACTCCAAATGTTGTGGGAACAGTTTGGGGATGGCCCTTTTCTGTTCCAAAATGTCTGCGCACCAGTTCACAAAAGAATGTCCATTCTCTTCTTATAAACACAGTCCTAAACCTTGGGGAAAGTATCTTCAGAATTCAAAAAGAGCTGAACCTATTATTGCAAAGGCTGGGCTGATATATTAAACTCTATGGATTTAGAAAGAGTTCTCGCTCAAGTTCATGTGTACATGAAAGCAGACAAGCAAATACTTTTGTCAGTATGGTGTATATGCATGAATTTGTCTACTTTTAGCGATGCATATGGTGAAATGTCTGCATGCCTGCAGGTATGCTGATAAATTCTCTGATTATATGTAGATGGTATCAGTTAAGAAGAAGAGATGATGCATATTTAAATAGAGCTTTGCAGAGTGTAATTCTATTGGCCATGCATCTCAATCATCCCATTCTCTGCACTTACTTCCTCTTTTTCAAAGACCGTTTTCTGAGATGTAGCTGTGTTTGTTGTTATTTTGTCATTTTCATGAATTGTGTGATTCCGATCATTTTGACCAGGTTTTGAAAATAAATCTGATGTTTGCATATTAATATAAGCAAACATTAATAGGTCCAGTATGCACTCAAGTCTCAACGTATGATTCTATGCCTGTTCTTTTTGGTGGTCACATATAAATACTCATTGACAGGACTTTTTGTTTGCCTACATGACCCCAGATCTACTAACTGACCCCAGATGTCACAGCACATCACTGCTTTAGGATCAATTATCCAAATACCCTAATTATTATAAAATGAACTTGTTTTAGGACGGAACTGCAGTACGTAGAGAAAATGTTTGCATACATGAGGTCACTCTTTTAAAATGAGCACAAAGGGCCTTTGCCAAAATTATTTTTCTTTTTTTTTTTCTTTAGTCAATTAGTGAGTAGGTCCAAGGCCTCAAGAGCAGTCCCATAAAAAGAGTGACAAGAGTGCAGAGCTGACCAGTGTTTATCCTGGATGTGACACTAAAAGATTTGTTGCAGTGCACTAAGCTTTGTTTATAATTGTACAGAGGGGTGAAAATGTTGTTTATGTTGTTTTTTTATGTGTTTAACAAATACACATGAAACATTAATTCTGCGAGATCTTTATTGAATTTTGTTGTTTCTCTCAAATCCGTTTTACTTGATCTGATTCACATCCACATTAACTCTCGATTGTGGAGGACTCAACCTTTTTTCCATCCACAAACGTCTCCTGCACAGTGATGATCTTCGTAATCACTGAAAAAAGTGGAGAAATATGATTCATTAATACTTTATATTCCACTTAACTATAATATTTTAATAAAACTGAAAGGAAGAAATGGTTATTACCTTGTGTGGAGCTGCCATTAGAAAAGAATAAAAAAAAGTTCACATTTAGTTAAACTCTCATTTTACTCACGTTGTTCTCATTATCTGTAATATTAGTTAATATTGCATATTTGCATAATAATGCATATTTTCCCGCTCTCACCTGTCATCCTCCCCATCAAGCAGCCTCCTGTACTCTACAATTTCTGCCTCCAGACGGGTCGTAAGGTCCAGAAGCGTGCCGTACTTCAGGTCGTTTTCATTGATATTGACAGTGAGAAGTGTCATCTGAGCTTCCAGGCCTGTGACCATGGACTGGAGACCTACTAGTTGTGCTGAGTAGCGTTCATGAGTTTCCCGCAGAGTTGCCTCTAGCATTGATTTCTGTTGTAGAGGGTACAAAATGGAAAGATAGGTTGAATGATGTGTTGGTGTATCCAATAATATTTTAACAGCTGCTGTTACTCACTGCAACTAACAATACAATGCAACATGCCCTAATGGAAACTTGCATCATCAACTAACTTTGTCACAAAAAAACTGTGCAAGTTTTATAACTTGTGTAAAAATTATGCATATTGTATCCGTCTGTCTTTTTAGACTGAGTTGACATTGGTGCATGCAAGTAAAGCATTTGCTTTTTGCCTCAGTCCCTGGTATGAGTTTATACAGAAAGCGTTTCCTTCTTAGTTACCATCCCTTTTGATATGAAAATAATAAGACACAATCTTCATTTAGTGGAGATTTTTGAAAAAAGTAGTTTCAAGAATAAGAAATTAAAAAAGGATTTTTTGGGTTTTCAGCACCCGATGCCTGGGGAAATTTGTACTTTATCTGAAAAACTTTGTATCCCAGAATAAATGTTCAGCTCTGGTGAAAACTTCGGAGGCTAGGCTAATTGTGTGCACGTGTTTTTAGGTGTGATTCTTACTACTGCGTTGTATCTGTGATCTCAATGGGACAGACTTGGTTATGTTAAGGAAATCAGTAAATTATTTAATGAAGACTTTATGCATGCTGAATTTCAGTTTTCTACACCATAGGCTAATATGGGACATCTAAAGGTCCATATGGGGGTGTCATAGTTAGAGGTTAGACATACCATGCTCAGATGGGACTGCTTTTCAATCTGGAGTGTCTGCAGGGTGCTCTTCAGTTCTTTAATCTCAAGGCGAGAAGCCTCTAGACTTGTTGAATTTCCTTCTGTTTCCTTCTCCACCACTGTAATCTGGGCAGAAACACAACATTTACAATTATTACTACTTCAGTCGCTTCTTGATAAGTTCTTGTAAGACTAAGAAATGTAAATTTATGTCTCACCTTGTTCTGATACCACAACTCCAGCTCCTTGCGATTCTTGGCAATAAGAGCCTCATAGTGCTCCCTGAGCTCCGTCATGACCTGGTTCAGGTCTATAGGGGAAGGGTCGTCAATCTCCACGTTAACCTGGCCACCCATCTGGGTCTTCTGCAGAGTCAAATTCTGCAGGAGCAACATTTCAGTAAGGCATATTAGTGTTATGAGTTGGACAAATAACAGCAATGTGCTAATGGAGGAAGAGAAGAACGCACAGAAATGCAAAGAGAGAAAGAGGAGGGGTGCACCCTCTGGGAGAAGCCAAATCTGTTTGCTTAAACTAATATGGTATTTCCTCTCTTTTATCAGTTTTGTTCTGTTGTCTTTAAACAGAGTGTAGACCAGGGGTCTGCAGCTCCACTCCTTTAGAGCTCCCATCATCCAACTTCCAGATGCAACACACCTAAATCAAATGGCTGAATCACCTCCTTAATATGTCATCACGTTTAGCAGAGGCCTGGTAAACGTTAAAGCTGTTGAACTTCTTGCTCCTTCAGGGGCTCTTGATTTTCTTTGCAGCCTTACCTCCTCGTGGTTCTTCTTCAAGAAGATGAGTTCGTCCTTCAGGGACTCGTACTGACTCTCCAGATCCATTCTGTTCAGATTGAGATCATCCAGCACCTTCCTCAGTCCAGTGATGTCGCCCTCTACAGCATGCCTCATGCTAAGCTCGTTCTCATACCTGAGAAGATTTCACAAGGAAGGGCAGAACAGGTCAGAGAGGTTTTGTCGAGGCATAAAGCTCTGCTTTGACTAGATCAAAAGTGTGACATTATTGTTTCTACCATTACAAGATGAATTTTGTAAGGATTGTTTACTCTGAGTAAAAAACATGCAAGCGCCTGTCTGTCTGGAGAGCAGATTGCATTGGGACACAGTACAGGGAAAATTAGTGGGCTTGTTATTGAAGGAAATCTTGTAATATGCTGACTTTTGCCAGGTCAACTTGACATGGAGTCCGCACACAGATAAGCGATGAAGTTGTTATTGCAAACTGTCACGTCCACCAATTTGAAAGTTTCCAGATGTTGGCTGAATGAGGAAAAGTGGACAAAACAATGTGTGGGTGCCACGATGTATTACATAAATGATCCCAACACACACCAATGCTTTGTAACTCTATAAAGAACCCCGGTAAAGACTGAAGGGAGGGAGACTTCTTGAATTTTTTGATGAAGATAAACTTGTGCGCTTTTTGAAGAAATAAAGTCCCCTCCGTGGGAGCTGTTTGAGAGAGAATACTCTGAGTTCTGTGTTCTATCATATTCGCTTAGTGATACGACCGCCTGCTCCTAAAGTTTCAGGGTCTCATCACAAGAAGACGTTTGCAGTTAGGCAAGAGTTCACGTTCTGATGCATGAGTGAAATACTACAACAGTAGCAGGGGCACAAACACTTGGAGAAAAACTCACTTCATTTTAAAGTCCTCAGTGGCCAGTTTTGAATTCTCAATTTCCAAGTAGATCTGAGCGTTGGAAGTGGAGGCAGCTCGGATCTGAGGATGAAAAAAAATCAATAAAAACACACCCTAGCTTTTATTTTTTTACAATTTAATATAAAGATACAGATACTGAAAAACCTGCAAGTTTCTTAAAGGGATCATGTTGTGATGCAACCTTCTGGGTGCTTTCCTCTTACCTTATCCTGCAGGTCTGCGATGGTGGCCAAGTAGCCGCTGTAATCACGGTTGATCACAGTTTTGCTCGCGTACCACTCTCTGATCTGCATTTCCAGACGTTGGTTCTCCTTCTCCATTGAATGCACCTTCTGAATGTAGGAGGCCAGACGGTCATTCAGGTTCTGAAGCATGCCCTTCTCGCTGGCATCAACGTGGAGGTCAAGCCCGTCAGAGAGGTTTAAACCTCCATATGGGTAGTATGAGTGGCCAATCTTTGGTGTGGAGATGCGGGTGCCAGTACCCCCTGCGCCACCATAGACACTCATGGTCTTCTGGCCGACGAACCTCTGGCTGTAGGATCTGGAACTGAAAGACATCTTGGAGAGTCTGGATCTGAAGCAGCAAGGATAACTGGAGATGATCTGCAGTGCAAAGCATCACAGGACCTCTCTGGTTATATAGCTGCCACAAGTGGGAAAGTGGAAAAGGCCTGGAGGTTTAGATGAAAGGAAGAATTCTGCTGACAGATAACTCCCAACCCTCTGTTATGCAAACCTTGGGCGTAGAGAGAAACGGTTAGGTGTCTGATTCCTATCTTTTCAAGTCAAATTTGTGATTCCACATTTTACTTTTGTCGTCACTGAAAAGGCTGCAAGGCAATACATTTTAAAAATATATAAATTCTGCAACAAACCTGAGATGGCCATCGATTTTGTGTCTATCAAACCATTTCTCTGTGGATTTGACTAACATCATTATCCAGTTGAATGACCCAATGATGGCCCATTTTTATATTTCTGTCCAGGAGTATACTAGTGTTTTTTTTATTTAAAATACCCTGGTATAGACTTTGTGGTGCAATACACTCTTAACAAGCTTTCCAGGGCCTGTGGAAGAGAAGCTGACCCACAGCAACACAGATCATCAACCATACCCAAAAATAGGCATGAGATGTTTTTTCCACATATTCACAATTTGTTTCACACCAAACCTACCTGGAGAATTGTTTTTGCTGAAAATCATTCTCAGTCTCATCTGACCAGAGCATATGGTTCTAAGTAGAGTCCTAGTAAACGTTAGGAAACTCCACAAGTTTATATTTTTGATACAGCTAAAAAATAGCGAACTTTGGAAAGGTTTTGTTCCGTTCCTGCTAACTGTGTGTGGTCAGAAGGTAAATTCGGTCCTCCTCCAGCTTTGGCTTTTAGTTTTAGTAGTTTTAGTCCTTTTTAATAATTGCTCTGACTGTAATTATTGCTCTTCCGCTTCATCCGGTCCCGGATGAAGCGGAAGATGACGATGACGACAACAACCTAAAAACATAACTGTGAAGTGGAAGGAAAATATTGACATTGTCTTGCACACATTTGTACCTAGTCCCTTTTAAACTGATTCTACCTAATAAAATCCAGTTCAACCAAACTTCTTTAAAAGTTACCTAGTTAGCAGGGTTTACTAGCATGTAATCTCGGAAGTTTGTTAGCGAACATAAGTGAACAAACAGCATAATTAAAACCACAGCAGACTTGTCAGAGAAAAGAAGTTATGATTACCAAAATTATTTCTTCTTGATAAATATTGGGCTAATGACAGAAAGCAACTTTTTAGATAAAGGAAGATGTTTACATGTGTACATAAACTAACATTACGAACATTATTATGCCTTTAAACAAAATGAGAAATCATAGATGATGATTTCATTTCTGTAATAGCTTCTAATTGCTTAATTCACAACATTTGACTTAAACGGAGGCACACATGGGGATGTATTTTATGGCTACATCTGTAACCCACTGCTTCGTCATGTGACATCACTAAAACATGTAAAGAAATCAGGCAAGATATCAGGAAGAGAATTGTGAACCTCCATATGTCTGGTTCATCCTTGGGTGCAATTTCTTCATACCTGAAAGTGCCATATTCATTGATTCAAGCAATTATACACAAGCATTAACAGCATGGGGACATCCAGCTATCATACCACCTAGGAAGGAGGGAGCTGGGAGACAGGGAGAGAATGTCATTATCTATGCTGACACAGGTCAGAGGCCATAACGGTCACTCAGCGAGGAAGAAGCAATGACAGCAAAATCAACCTCAAAAGCCAGATTACATTTTGCAAATGGGAAATGACTTCAATTTTGGAGACATGTTCTGTGGTCTGATAAAACTAAAACTGATAATAACAGTAATGACCAACATTCAGGAGAAACCAAGAAAATGTATGTAAACTTTTGAATCAATGGAAAGTTATACAAACCTATATACAAATTATTGGTTATCATTCTTGCCTTTAGCAAGTGGAAATGATTCTGGTAATTATATTGATAATATATATACTATATATATATATACTATATAGTATATATAGTTAATATTAGATATAATATTATATATTATTTATAGTAATAACATACACACTTCACGGCGCCACTTTTATTAGGTACACCTGTCCAGCTGCTCGTTAACGCAAATGTCTAATCAGCCATTCACATGGCAGCAACTCAATGCATTTAAGGCATGTAGACATGGTCAAGACGATCTGCTGCAGTTCAAACTGGCTATCAGAATGGGAAGAAAGGTGATTTAAGTGACTTTGAACGTGGCATGGTAGTTAGTATTTACAGAAACTGCTGATCTACTGGGATTTTCAAGCACTACCATCTCTAGGTTTACAGAGAATGGTCAAAAAAAGAGAAAATAATCAGTGAGCGGCAGTTCTGTGGGTCACAAATGCCTTGTTCTGGCGCAAGGTTCAGAGGAGAATGCCAGACTGGTTCGAGCTGATAGTAAAGGAAACAGTATACTCAAATAACCACTCGTTACAACCAAGGCCCCCCAGAAGAGCATCTCTGAACGCACACCCGACGAACCTTGAGGCGGATGGGCTACAGCAGCAGAAGACCTACACCAGGTGCCTCTCCTGTCAGCTAAGAACACGAAACTGAGGCTACATTACACAGGCTGCACAAAATGTGGACAGTAGAAGATTGGAAAACGTTGCCTGGTCTGATGAGTCTCGATTTCTTTTGCTGCGACATTCGGATGGTAGGGTCAGAATTTGGCGTCAACAGCATGAAAGCATGGATCCGCCTGCCTTGTATCAACGGTTTTCAAGCTGGTGGTGGTGGTGGTATAGTGTGTGAGGGGATATTTTTCTTGGTAACACTTTGAGCCCTTTAGTACAATTGAGCATCGTTCAATGCACATCAGCCTACCTGAGTATTGTTGCTGACCATGTCCATCCCTTTCTGACCACAGTGTACCCATCTTCTGATGTTACTTCCAGCAGGATAACGCCGCGGCATGTCATAACCGCAGGGGGGGGAGCACGAATCATCTCAGACTGGTTTCTTGACATGACAATGAGTTTCACTGTACACAAATGGCCTCCACAGTCACCAGATCATCAATCCATTAGAGCACCTTTGGTGTGGTGGAAGGGGAGATTCGTCGCATGCATGGTGCAGACAACGCCGAATCTGGCAGCTGCTTGTGTGATGCGATCATGTCAATATGGACCAAACTCTCTGAGGAATGGATTTTCTCATTACCTTGTTGAATCTACGCCCCAAAGGATTAAGCCAGCTCTGATGGCAAAAGGGGGCCCAACCCGGTACTGGCAAGTTGTACCTAATAAAGTGGCCTGGTGAGTGTTACACACACACATATATATATATATAGTATATATATATATATATTACTATAGTACTATATATATAGAGTATTAGATATATATATATATATTATATATATATCTATATAACTATATATATCTAATATACATACGTACTACATTTTTATATATATATCTATACTATACTAGGTAATATAGTAATATGATAGCGCTATTTAGATATATACTTGTCGTGTGTAGGTTATTACTATGTCACATCACTTCCAACACATTGTGAAAGGCCGCATTTTTAAGGACTCCTCGTATCCAAATTTAGAATATGATATATACATACACAGCACTATCTATTTTGATTTTTATCCATTAATTTTTGGATTTTTGTGTGCATTTTTCCAACATGTGTTTCATCTGTCATCCACAAAGGAGTCCTGTAGCACAAATGCTTTCCATTGCCTTGGAAGAATGCTTCTTTGCAGAAGCATCAAATAAAATCCCTGTGCCTACATGGGCTTTGTGGTTGTATAACATGACGAAATGAATACTATGTGCAAGGCACTACATCTTTGATGTAGCTTAAGAGGTGTTTAAAATTGTTTCAGATGAACACTCACTCAACCATGATTACAAACTCAGTTAACATAAACCATGTTTGCTTCCTCCCCTGCCTGAACTCCATCGATGCTTAGAATAATGCAGTTAAAAATAAAAGCAGAAACAGATCCTGTCTTTAGAATATCATCATGTTTATTCAGATAAATCCAAATAGTGATATAAGAATGAAGGTGAGTGCTTTTATGCCACTTACGTTCTACTATAATTATGGTTACTTTTCTGCTTGGCTGATCTTATATTGGACAGATTATCTTGTTCTTTTGGATTCTGGTGCTGTCATCACCTCTCAAAGTTACTATGGAGAGAAACAACAGTGCTGTTATAAAAGGTATGTCCCACTTCTAACATGCCACTTGCTGCAAACACGACGTTTGTGTTATTAGGTGGAGAATCTGCAGTGAAGCCCTTAAGGCGTTCGCGTACTTTAACAAACTGGGCAGAACTACATTTTCTATTTCGCGAAACTGAGCAGGGAATAGATGTTTAAAATGACTTGTGCTACAAGCCTAACCTGCTCTCATGGCAATCTCTTGGATATATATAATTAGGATTCATCCTATTCTAAAATCTTAGAAACTGGTGAAGTGCCTCAGACTGCTACTGTTGATCAAAAATCATTTGTTTATGTTCGTGTGTTGTGTGCTTTTGATAGTAATTGCTCCATAGTTGCTTTAGAACAAACTGACTGATCAGCATTTTTCAGGTGTAAATTAGTCCTTCACTCATCACAGGACCTGGCCTCACCCTGCTTATCAGTTTGAGAGGTGAACAAAGAAGTTGTGAAATGTTAACAGTGATAGGCAGGTTAGAATTCTAACTATGTAGGGCACAAAACAAATAGTTTTTCACACAAACTGCAAACTATCAGCCACAATGTGCATAAGTACATAAAAATACATAAATTAACTACTTTTTTGTAAATTCATCTGAAACCTTTAACAAGGTGGTATATAAACACGCGTTAAAAACTGAACTAAAGAGGAAGCTATGACTAACATGACAAGACCAATACTGTAGGTACAGAGAGAAAAGATCAGAAAGACACTGCAATTGCAATTTTCTATGCACTATGAATACAGTTTGAAATTAATCACGGTGTGTTTTTGTGTCTTGGTTTAGTCTAATCTCTAAAGGGTTCAAATGAGCTAAATGTTAATTTCAATTAGCTAACATGCATGCGTCAGTTAGCTCTGTTTAAAACGTTTAATTCTACCTGAAAAGAATTTAATGCCAATTTTTTAGCAAAATTCAAAATACAGTTTTATTGGTTCACAGGCATATTTCTCCTGTTTAATTCTTAATAATTATAATATCGTTTTTTTCTGTTAATATGCTCACATTAACAACTCTAATTGGATATTTAGCAGCTATAGCTTATTTTCAGTTGTTTGCATTTAAGAGTTTGCTAATTAAAATTTGGCCTTAACTGTAACCCTGACAGATGGGAATGTTTTCACTATTAAGAAGCATTTTTAATGAGTCTTGCCTCCTGTAGATTGTTTGACATTTAGCATCTTAGTTTCCTTCAATACACACCAAGCATAAACTGTAACTGTGCCAGATGGGAATGCATTCATTGTTGCTGGGGCCAAAAATTAAAGTAGAATTTTTAATAACAGATTTGAACTTTTTATTAAGACAAAAGTACCCCACATTATAAGTGTTTATGTTTTTGCTTCAGCAACATTGGTAGGGGTTCAAATTAGCCAAATATCAATGTCAGCCACCTGAAATGCACACAGTGACAACATGACCGATGTTTAACAGGTGACAGACAATGTGTAAAAGGAATTTATAACAGTTGCGGAGCTAAAAAGTAGTTTTCTAATCATTTTTATATAGTACCAGCTTTCACCTGTTAGTGGATCATCAGCTTCCTGACTGACCGGTAGCAGCACAATGAGGCTGTGGACCCTCTTCTCCCGCTTAAGAACCATCAGCACCGGCGCCCTCCAGGGGTGTGTTCTCTCCCCACTCCTCTTCTCTCTCTACACGAATGACTTTACCTCAGAGGACCCGTCTGTGAAACTTCTGAAGTTTGCAGTTGACACCACTGTTAGTGGACGGATCCAGGACAATGACGAGTCTGCATACAGAATGGAGGTGGATCAGCTGGTGCGCTCAAAACCACCTGCAGCTAAACCCGCTAAAGACAGTGGAGACGAGCGTCGACTTTCAGAGAACACCCCCCACACTGCCTCTCCTCATCATCCTCCTCATCCTGTGTCTACTGTGGACACAGGGTTGTTGTGGACACTTTCAGTTTCTAGGAACAACCCTTTCTTGGGACCTGAGCTGGTTCTAACACGCTACACTGTTTAGAAGAAGGCCCAGTAGAGACTGTACTTCCTGTGGCAACTCAAGAAGTACAACCTTCCACAGGAGCTGCTGGTCATCTTCTACACTGCCATCATTCCATCTGTTTTGTGCACATCTATCTCTGTGCGGTTTGGTTTATCTGCAGGACAGGTCCAAACTGCAACGCATAATTTAATCATCGGGGCTGACCATCTCTCCATCCAGGCTTGTACAGGTCTAGGGTCAGGTTAAAGGGAAGCTAACATTAATGCAGACCCCACACATCCTGGACGCAGACGTTTTAGACTTTTCCCTTGGGGTTAGTGCTACAGAGCGCTACAGGCAAAATTTATAAGAATTTATAGAATTTATATATTTTTATATAATTTATATATTTTTAAAATGTCGAGCCTTGCAGCCTTTTCAGTGACGACAAAAGTAAAATGTGGAATCACAAGTTTGACTTGAAAAGATAGGAATCAGACACCTAACCGTTTCTCTCTACGCCCAAGGTTTGCATAACAGAGGGTTGAGAGTTATCTGTCAGCAGAATTCTTCCTTTCATCTAAACCTCCAGGCCTTTTCCACTTTCCCACTTGTGGCAGCTATATAACCAGAGAGGTCCTGTGATGCTTTGCACTGCAGATCATCTCCAGTTATCCTTGCTGCTTCAGATCCAGACTCTCCAAGATGTCTTTCAGTTCCAGATCCTACAGCCAGAGGTTCGTCGGCCAGAAGACCATGAGTGTCTATGGTGGCGCAGGGGGTACTGGCACCCGCATCTCCACACCAAAGATTGGCCACTCATACTACCCATATGGAGGTTTAAACCTCTCTGACGGGCTTGACCTCCACGTTGATGCCAGCGAGAAGGGCATGCTTCAGAACCTGAATGACCGTCTGGCCTCCTACATTCAGAAGGTGCATTCAATGGAGAAGGAGAACCAACGTCTGGAAATGCAGATCAGAGAGTGGTACGCGAGCAAAACTGTGATCAACCGTGATTACAGCGGCTACTTGGCCACCATCGCAGACCTGCAGGATAAGGTAAGAGGAAAGCACCCAGAAGGTTGCATCACAACATGATCCCTTTAAGAAACTTGCAGGTTTTTCAGTATCTGTATCTTTATATTAAATTGTAAAAAAATAAAAGCTAGGGTGTGTTTTTATTGATTTTTTTCATCCTCAGATCCGAGCTGCCTCCACTTCCAACGCTAAGATCTACTTGGAAATTGACAATTCAAAACTGGCCACTGAGGACTTTAAAATGAAGTGAGTTTTTCTCCAAGTGTTTGTTCCCCTGCTACTGTTGTAGTATTTCACTCATGCATCAGAGCGTGAACTCTTGCCTAACTGCAAACGTCTTCTTGTGATGAGACCCTGAAACCTCTCTGACCTGTTCTGCCCTTCCTTGTGAAATCTTCTCAGGTATGAGAACGAGCTAAGCATGAGGCATGCTGTAGAGGGCGACATCACTGGACTGAGGAAGGTGTTGGATGATCTCAATCTGAACAGAATGGATCTGGAGAGTCAGTACGAGTCCCTGAAGGACGAACTCATCTTCTTGAAGAAGACCCACGAGGAGGTAAGGCTGCAAAGAAAATCAAGAAGCCCTGAAAGAGCAAGAAGTTCAACAGCTTTGGGGTGGCAGATAAGTCAGCATGTCCATGTCCACACCATGTCTAAACAGAAGCTGAAATGCATTGCTCCTGCTTTGATTAATTAATGCTAGTTTAAAATCATCCATCTCCAGCTATTTACTTTATGAGTAAGCTGACAGCTTGACTCATATTTCTGTTGTGCACTAAGCATAAAACACACATGACCTCTTCCTTACCCCTGATAAAACAGAGGAAATATTATTTAGGTCTCTGTTAAATGAATGGCTCTGCTGCATTTAGCTTTATCTGGTTCTGGTCTCTTCTCTCTTCTCATTTCCCTGCATTGTTCTCTTCCTCCATAAGATCATTTCTTATGGATCATAAGATCATTTCAAGATCATAAGATCTTGAAATGATCATAAGATCATAAGATCATAAGATCATTTAAAAAAAAAAAAGTTACATGCAATACAATACAGCAACACTTTATCTAATCATAATACAGACAAGGAAATAGTTTCAGGTTTTGAGCTTATTCAATTTAAATGTTAACATCTTCCCCCTGCAGGAACTTGCTCTGCTGAGGGCTCAGATGAGCGGCCAGGTTAACGTAGAGGTGGAAGTTCCTTCTCCTGTAGACCTGAACCAGGTCATGACGGAGCTCAGGGAGCACTATGAGGCTCTTATTTCCAAGAACCGCAGGGACCTTGAGCTGTGGTACCAGAACAAGGTCAGACGCTAGTAACAGTTTTTACAATTTGACTCAGTTTCACTGGAATCTCATAAAATTTATTGTTGTGTTTCTGCCCAGATTACAAAGGTGAAGAGGGATGCAGAAGTAGATTCAACAAGTCTTGAGGCATCCCGCCTTGAGATTAAAGAACTGAAGAGCACTCTGCAGAGGCTTCAGATTGATAAGCAGTCCCATCTGAGTATGGTATGTCTCCCCCCTTACTTGTCATATGTTTACACCAGCACAACATCCAGTTAATCTTTTCATGCACAAAATATTTAAAAAATAATGCAAAATCTCTGTACAACAGAAATCATCTCTAGAGGCAACCCTGCGAGAGACTCAGGAACGCTATTCAGCACAGCTGGCAGGTCTCCAGTCCGTGGTCACAGGCCTGGAAGCTCAGATGTCACATCTCACCTCCAAGATCGAAGAAAACAACCTGACGTACGGCACGCTTCTGGACCTCACGACCCTTTTGGAGGCAGAAATTGTGGAGTACAGGAGGCTGCTCGATGGGGAGGATGACAGGTGAGACCCGGCTGAAGATAAATCGAAACTAATATTACCGATAATGAGAACATTATGAGTAAGACTAAATAAGCATGAAGTAATGATTTTATTTTTCATCTTCCCTCCAGCTCAAAACAAGGTGAGACAGATTTTCTTCTAAAGTCATTATTTTAAGTATGTTAATTTTTTAGGACCTCTTAAAATGCATTTATGAATCCTACTTGTTTTTCAGCAGTGATCACAAAGACCATCACTGTGCAGGAGACAGTTGTGGATGGAAAGGTGGTCACTTCTTCTAAGACGGTGGACGTTGATGTGGATCAAATTAAGTAAAAACATGAAAAGCATCAAAAAAATTCAATAAAGATTTTGCAGTCAAATTGAAGTTTTCTTGTGTGTTTTATTATATATATATATATATATCTATATATATATATATAGATATATATATGTATATATACAGTCTAAACAGCAAATATATATTCTCTTGCTGACACTCACTAACAAACACACTAGGACAAATATAGTTACAAACATCAGATCTGCCTCCTTTTTCCAGAGTTACCTCCCAGTTCTTGTCATAATACACAGTAAAAGGTTTAATTCTTCATGACAAAAACCTCAAACATTCTGTGGCTAAAGATATAAGCATGTTTCAGGATTTGGTACAGAGAGCAGGTTTTTTTTCTTGACTATTACTACTCTGACATTAAACAGCTGTTCCTAGTCCAGATAGTTTATCACTGGTCCTAATCCAGATTAGGGATCCCTAATTGGCTGCCCGATTTACAGTCCTAGATTGTGAACATGACTCTTTTTCTGCAGATGGAGAAACCACATAGAAAAGCATCTGCAAAACACAGAATTCCCATTTACTCATACAATATATATAGCATTAAATGGTTACAAAATATACTCCCTCACCAAGAACAGTCCCTAGGATTGGTTAACAATCTAAACACAAAGCAACAAGTTTATCTGCTCAGCAACAGAGTCAAGACAATGTGTGTGTGTCGTTCATTACGTGTTGTAAATACCAACGTTGGGGTGCCTGGGTCATATGGTGTGTTAATCAAACCTATCTATGTCATTCTGTGAAACGGCACAGTACCTTAAGCCATCTGGTCTAAACATCATGATATAAAGAGAACATCTGCACTCATCAGCGAAACTTAGTTCTTCCTTCTTTGTTCAGCATGTGTCAAAACAGTTCTTAAGATCTCAATAGAATGGACCTAAAGATGTTGGTCCACCAAGGGTCTATTTCAGCCACTAGTTTATTTTCCATATTTTATTAAAATAATGGAGTTGGGACAGGGACCAAATCCTGCCAAGTTATTGTATATGCTGATGAAAATAGATGAATGGAAATAATTTTTTCTGATTCATCGTCCTTTTATCAGGATGTTGAGTTTCTGCAGAAAGCGTTTTGGACAATTTAGCAAACCCTGGTTGAATTAAAATTCGTTCTAAATTCAAGCAAAACTAAGTTTACAAATGAATTATTCCTAATTATCTAACGTTAAACCCAAAATTATTCATACTTCGGATTTATTTAGGTTTGAAGCACTCTTTGAATATTACTAACATGTTTTTTCTGACTGAAAGCCAAGTTAGTGTTTTGGAATCTAGACTTGAACCTGATATCGAATCTAGGGAGGGAGCTACAGATTAGGATGATGTCTAGATGTGTTTAAACCTCAAAATATACTCTATAGAGGCTTCTGTCATCAGCCCTCCTCTGCCCAGCTGGACCTCCACCTCTGAAGCAACTCCTTAGATCAGGGGTGTCCAAAATCAGTCCTCAAAGGCCCATGTCCTGCATGTTTTAGATGGGCTACTGCCTACTTTCCTTGATTTTATGGAAGGAATATCAATTTAAATCTTTGTTCAAGCATAACTTTGAAAGATTACCAGCAACTCTGTTTCTTTATCAGAAACTACAGCATATACTAAATACAAATAACTGCAGTAATTTGATTTCCAATTTTAAAATATAAACTAAGACATTGAAAAATGAGCTTTTTATCTTCTCGAGATCATAAACATCTAAGCAGAGATTTAAAATTCCTTCAATTTTCCTTTAATTTTAAAATATTAAAAAGTTAAAATCACTGGCAAAGGAACAAAGGAAATTGCTATTTTTTTTTTTCCTTATCAGTGTGCATACTTATTTAGATTTTAAAATTAGCCCTCACTGGTGTTTTCCCACAGATTCCTAAATATCCTGAGAAATCAACTTGTCTGAAGACCCAATAATGTTTTTTTTAGATATCTTAAAAATACCTTTTTCCATGACTTATGTTCCAGCATGCAGTTTAACTGAGAGCTTTACTGTGAGTCATGATAATTACGTTGGTGTACTGATAAAAAATATTTCACTTCGGGGAACTGAAGAGGTTAACTTATAGGAAAGTAATGCTCAGAGAGGAAGTTGTTGCAATTCTATTAGTAAAACATCAATGATAAATGGACTGAATTTATATAGAGCTTTTGCAGTCAGATGACTTAAAGCGCTCTACACTGGACCCACATTCACCCAGTCACACTCACAAACTCACACATTTGTACACTGATTTGCAGATCAGTAGGCAACTACAGGTTTAAGTGCCTTTCCCAGGGGCACATCGACATGTAGAAGAAGGAAGCTGGAATCAAACCCACAACTTTCAGATTGCAGGGTGACTACTCATCCCACTGATCCACAGTGGCCTCACAAAAGTAAATGGGAACGGAAGTAAAGCCTTCAGCTAAACATCGTAGGGAAGATTAGTTTAATAAAACTATATTCTACTTCCGTCATGACATCTTCTAGAATTATGAAGACTCAAAAGGACACAGTGGTAGAGGCTTTTATTGCAAGGCATTGGTATATGAAGGATGAAGTGTTGATTCAGATGGTGACATGTATCCTTCAGGTGTTGCTCCTTGTGTTCTCTACATGAAACATGTTATTTGGAGGTGGTTGAGGACACCACCTTGCCATCTTTGATCTCCTCTGTGACCACGATGATCTTTTTCACACTGGTGGTTTCTGTACCACTAACCAACCTACAAAGTCAACAGAGAGATACAGTGCTTGTATGAAGATCATTATGAGGCTTTAATTTGGTTTTTCATGAAAAGTCAGTTTGTCTTGTTTATCTTACCTGGCCTCTCCATCCAGCAGCCTCCTGTATTCTGCAATCTCCATCTCCAGTTGCGTCTTTATGTCGAGCAGCATCTTGTACTCCTGGCTTTGTCGCTCCATGTCGGCACGCAGCTGCGTCAGCTGGTTCTCAAGAGACGTCACCTTCATCTGAAGCCCTTGGAGCTTCATAGAGTACTGGGACTCTGTTTCAGCCAAAGTGTTTTCCAGACCCGCTTTCTGATGAGAGGAGGAAGGAGGCGAGGATCCGTAAATTTACCAGGCAGAATAACTGCACTCTGTGAATGGTAACAGAAGTAAAGCCAGGTCATGATACTTTACCATGCTGTATTGTGACTGTAACTCGATTTCCAGGCCTTGTAATGTACGACGGAGCTCGGAGATCTCTGACTTGGTTGTCTGCAGAATTTCTGTGCTCTGCACCATCTCTTTGTTTAGCACCTCTGTCTGCATCAGATATAGGAAAATGTCAGATTCATAATTCACATCAAAGATTTAAACTGCTTCTCACTGAGAGTCAAGCCTCACCTTTGAGTCGAACCAGGACTGGAGTTCTCTCTGGTTCTTGGCAGCCACACCTTCATACTGCTCACGGATCTCAGCCATAATTTTGGTAAGGTCTACTTGCGGTTTTGCGTCCACCTCTACATTGATCTGGCCACTCATCTGGTTCCTCATAGCTTCCATTTCCTGTACAATGATAATGCATGTTCTGTTGAGTTGGGTTTTTCTGGATTTTATGCTACATGGATGTGAACTAGCTCATGTTCTGGGCCCACCTCCAAATGGTTCTTCTTAAGGAAGATCAGTTCTTCCTTTAGACCCTCTATCTGCATCTCCAGATCGGATCTGGCTAACGTGAGTTGATCCAGCACTCTCTTCAACTCAGCAATATCTGCCTCCACTGATGTACGCATGCCAAGCTCATTTTCATACCTGTGGGGCAGTAAAACATATGTCATCTTCCATTTACTTGTTCCTCTATGCATAAACATATCAAGTAGTAAACCCCTGTTCTTACTTGGTTTTAAAGTCCTCAGCTGCCAATTTTGCATTCTCCTGGGCCAAAAAGATGCCTCCATTGACAGAAATGGCATCCTGGATCTGCAGGATGAAGAGGCAGCTTTCAATATTGACTGCAATTTATCCATCAGTGATTTTTTTTCAATGCATTTTGGATGCAAAAAATTTTGGTGTTTTATTCAAAGTTAAAGGGTGCCACATACCTTTCCCTGCAGGTCGGCAATCGTGGCTTCATAAGCTGAGTAGTCCCGGGCAGCAGGGCCGGTTTTGCCATCCAAATACTGTCGGATCTTAAGCTCCAGCTCAGCATTGGCGCTCTCCAGTTTGCGCACCTTCTCGAGGTAAGAGGCCAGACGGTCATTCAGGTTCTGCATGGTGACTTTCTTGTTGGCTCCAACGTCCATTCCTCCACCGGCCCCGAAGCCTTCACCGGCTCCGAAGCCCCCACCGGCCCCGAAGCCCCCACCGGCCCCGAAGCCTGCACCGGCCCCCATTCCATAACTTCTACCTCCAGCTCCAAACCCTGCAGAAGAAAGAGAAATCTTCGCTCCGCTTCCACCTGCACCACCATAAACACTGGAAGCATACTGCCTTTGCATCCGGCCTCCACCCAAGCTTCCACCACCAAGGTTGCGCCCAGAGTAAGTACTGGACATGCTGATTCTTGATAGGCTGCTCATTGTTGAAGATGCTGAGGAGGTCTGCCTGCTTGAGAGTCAAGGAGATGGCTGAGATGCACAGCTCTGCTGCTGCAGCCTTTTTATGTGGCACACCGCTGCTGCCAGTGTGGGTGGAGCCGTGAGAGAACATCTGATGGGGTGAACATGATCTGAAATGGGTGCAGTGTCCCACCCTTCACACACTGACTTCAGATTCTTCAGTTTCTGCCATCATACAAAGGAGAAACTGAACCTTTCTTTAATGCATTTAGTAAAATTTCAAACCAGCATACAAAACTAACTTTAAAATAAATTCACACTGACTTCATTAGATTGTTTATACTGTTTTTATTTAAACAACGCTTCTATGTAAACCTTTTTGTGTCCGCAACAGGTTGAGTGAAACAGCCACAACTACACTGTCTGTTCGGTCATCACCTCGAACAGGCTTCAATTCCTGCTAAGATTCTGTCAGTCCCTTCGATTTTCTGCCATAGTTAATATGCAGGACACACACACAGAGGGCTGCCCAAACCTGTTTTGTTACCAAGACAATAAACAGAACAAACACAGGAAAAAGGATGAGCCTGACATTCTCACATTACTCAAAGAAAAACTTGGCACTATGGTGCATATTTTACATTTCACTCTCTTTTTCTTCAGCAGCAGCCTGTGGTGTTTTTATTCTGCAACTCTTTTTGGCTTTATTCAACACTTGGCTTGCCACGAATTCGACTGCTTGTTATTTTCTTGAAATTAAATCCTGGCATGCCCATCATAACCTGAATGAGAACAAGCTGTTGCCTGTTTGCTTCTTTCCATCCTGGAGTCTAATGCCCCCTCCAGAAGATTTAGTTCAACTGTTTCACATAAAACGTTTGGAAATGAGTATTTAGTTTAAAAAGTGTCCCAGTTAACTATTTCAATCCAGCTCTGAATTCATGATGGTAACACTGACAGTTTAAGCAACAGTACATGTTTTCGTGTCTCTGAGATTTCCATTTTTCATCACCTCCAACCAATAGATGCCTGTTGCTGACTGTGCATGTACACAGCCCAGGAAAACACAAACGAGATCTTTCTTTTAGTTGCTGCTTATCACTTTGAAGGTCCAAACTCAACTCCTCTGAGCTAAACAAGAAACAGATGTCAGAAATTGGAGGGATGCAGTTTGAGCCTGCAGTTCGAAGTCAGTGAAGATAAACAACATTTCACACCAGCACAATATTAACATATCTGCACAGCAACGTTGCTCTATATCACATTATATCTGGATTACTAAATAAACTCACTGACAAAAGAAAAGTTAGGCCCCCCGATGGGTTGCTAGAACTTGTAAACGATTAGATCTGCAAGGAACTGGCACATCTAGAACAGACACTCTATTTTCACACTTTTAAAAAGATCAATTAATCTAGCATGGATGTTTTAAACTATGGGATGAAGCCAGAGTATCGACCAAGAAGAACAGAAAGGCCCCAGCCAGGATTCAAATCCAGGACTTTCTTGCTGCAAGGCAACCTCTCCAGCAACAATACTGCCGTGCATTAGTGGAGTAGATGACGGATGGAAAAAATATGCATTGCTGATTATTTCTGTTCTGAAATAAGAAGGTAATGAAAGTAAAAAGAAATGAAAATTAGTAATTCCTAAGGCAAAAATATTAATTCACTGAGTATGTGGTAAATTGCACTTAGGAAACTGCAGTAATAAGGTAACCTGCCTGAAATTATGTACAAGTTAACTTAATTGTTCTTCCTCGGGCAGTGAAGAAATGATCCAATGTGTCTCTTACTGTGCTGCACATTTTAGAAGTGATGGAAATGTGGGAGAGCAGATTAAGAAGACTGTGAAGTAGTGTTGTCAAGGAGCAGCAAGGTGAACAAGAAAACAGCATCAGCCACCGGTTTCAGATTCTTCTGTTGACTTTTTATTTTTTTTACCTTTGACTCAGACCACCCTTTTTTAGCTCTTCTTCTTCTTCTTCTTCTTCTCTTCTTCTTCTTCTTCTAGTGTTTATTGGCGGTTGGCAAATAACTTTATGGTGTGCATTACCACCACCGACTGGTATGGAGTGTGGTTCTTCATGGTTTTAAATCTTAACTATTACAACAATCAAATTCTATTTATTAATTTAGTTTTTTGAAAAATCTAACTATAATTTGAATATGTTTGCTACCTAAACTTCTTTGCAAAGTATCTATCAAAATAAAATTCTTTAATGCCTACAAATTCTCTCCTCAAAATTGTTCTTTCTTGTTCATATTTCTGACACTTCAATATTACATGTTCTATTGTTTCCTCCTCTCCACAATGATCACATTTTCCTGTACTATGTTCTTTATCTTTGCTAATGTAG